>PQFF01000399.1:5542-30353 GCA_003547095.1 Diversispora epigaea
CATAACATCAATAATCTTTTCATTAATTAATTATAATATTAGATTATTTATTCCAAGATTCCAGGGTTTATTTAATAAAGTATTTTTATTAAATAAATATTTTCAACATTTTTTATTTACAGGTTAATTTTTACAAGTTATTTCTTGGAGTTTTAATTGATAAAATTTTATTATAAGATAATTTTCATTTCTTACAAAATTCTACAACCAAAGGCTAAAAAAACTGTAGGAATCAAGTCGAATACATTCTCTTTTTATAAGAAATTACATTACTGTGCCATTACTGTGCCCTACTGTGCCTTACTGTGCACAAATACTATTGGCTAATATATCTACCATATAACTTACTAAATATAGAATATATGTTATACTAATAATTAATACTAATGAATACTATGTAATAATAATTAATGCTAAGTAATACTAATTAATGATGAATGTTAATAATTATATAATATTTGTGTAACCATATCACGTGAACATGTGACTTGTGTTACTATAATTTGTATAACTAAAACTATTTGACTTGTTAAAATACATGTTAATAAATGTTGCTAATCGTTATTAATTATTGTTAAATGTTACTAATTATTAAATAAGACTATTATATCGATATTAATATTTCCGTTGGTTAAATAATGATTTCTATTAAAATACAGGGTTAATCGATATTATGGTCATGTGTTTTAGTATATTTCGACCATGGTAATTCTCTCCGGTAACAGTTCCCCCTCACTTAATCAAAATGTCCTCATTTTGACTTGTGAGTTTCCTTCTTATTGAATACTTCTTCCTTTGGCGATTACTTCTACAAAGTTCAGATCTTCAAGTTCTGTTCTTTCGTCTTTCGTCAATCCGGTTCTTAAAGCTTTCCATCTTAGTGCTCTTTCTCTTCTTTTCTCTTTCCAATTCAGGTGTCTCCTTCTACTATTATTTATTTCGTTCGTTGGATATTCCATTCTGATTGTTCCTTTTCGTTTTGGATTACTTTGGTGAATTATTTTACTTCTATCCATTTTATTGTTCGCTACTTAGGTTTTAATTCAGGGTTTATATATTATTTTGACTGTGATCCCCACGTTTGTATATCTACATTTTTAATCCTTTTTGCTTTTGTGATTCTTCCAAATATATCGAATTCGACTTCTTCCATTTCTTCTACTTTCATCCGTGTCATCGCTATTGTACGGATTCCTTGTTGTATACTTTTTGTTTCGATTTGATTTCTTATTATATGTAATTCTTCGATATGACATACAAATATATCACTATTTGCTGTTTCGATCATACTTTCAATCTGTCTACTTTTATTTCCTCCATGAATAATGATTCCTATAGTATTAGGTCTTGATGATAACAGTCCTTTCATTTCATTTATTGTTCCATTTTCCAATTGTTTTGTCATTTTACATTGTGCAATCCATTGCAGTGTTTGGTTTTGTATTACTATTTCTCCAAATAAATCAATTCCTCCATCTCCTATGATTTTTCGTAGTCTTAACTTTCCTTCATCTTCTTTTAATAAATGAGCCTTTGTCATTGTTGTTGTAATATTTTGTGCTCTTAGTATTTGTACTGCTTTTTCTTCCAGGGTATCTCCTTTAACTCTGGTATTTAATATTTTGAAAGTCTTTTCTGTCCATTCCTTTGTTGCTTTTACTTCATCCAGGTTGTAATTTTCGATTATTATTTCTTTTTCAGTTCTTTTTCTTTTCTTTGGTGGCATATCGTTATATTCGCTGAGATCTTGCTCAATTTCTAATTCTCTTTTTATTCAGGATTTCAGGTAATAGTTCGTCTAATTCTTCTATTGTTACTAAAGTTTCTTTGTTGATTACTTTAATATTTTGATATATTTCTGGCATATATTCTTTGTATGTTTCGATTAGGTTCCTGAAATATTCTAAATCTCCTTCTCCTCCTCTATTGCGTTTTATCAGTCTTTTTATAATTTCTTCAGTTGGAGTGTTCCACCAAATTATTAATGCTTCTCGTGTAAAGAATTTCCAATATTTATAGTTTTCGGTAATGTCGTTTAAACTTTTTTCTGTAAAGAATCCTTCTTTTATCATGTTCTTCATGAAAATTATTGTGGACCATAAATTTCTATCCATTATGATAATATCTGGTTTCATTCCTGTTAAGTTATTGGTTATTTGGAAATATATTTGTGACATCCATTTGTCTCTAATTTCTTTTTCTCATTCTACTGCTAGTATTTCCATTTGTTCTTTCGTAATTTCATTTTTTTTATATTTTTCCAGGTTTTCTGCATACTTCTTCAACTTCTGTTCAGGATCTTGTGTAATAAATGATTCGTCTATTAATGTCGTCAATAATCCTTGTTTCTTGTAATATTCTTTGCATTTCTTTGCCAATGTTGATTTTCCTGCTCCACAACTTCCTTCAATAATGATTATTTTTGTTTCGTTTTCTTTGGGATATCTAATAATATCTTTTAATGAATCAATCATTGATCCTTTCAATATTTCTTTACTTTTCTTTAATTCCCAATGTGTCATTTCTTGTGGTTCCGTTAAGTTTGGTATTCCTTTTATTTCCGCTTTGTAACAGTGGACGATTCTCCATTGATCTTCTTTATAATAGTGTTGAGTTCTCCAATAATTTAATTCTTCCAATTTTAAATATATTCCAGTTTCTTCGAATACTTCTCTTCTTGCTGCCCATTTCGTTGATATATCTGATTCTTCTACATGCCCTCCAGGAGATTGCCAGTGTTCGTAAAATTCTTTGTCTGGATTTGTTCTTTTGCTAACCCATATTTTCTTTGTTTTCCTATCGTAAAGTACTGTTGTAGTATATTCAATTATTTTGATCTTGTTGAGTGTGGACATTTTACCTTTTTGTTTTCTACCGAGTAGGATATTCAGGGTTTTTATAATTTTCGGACTTTCACCGTACGCGTGTTATTCACGTGGTTTTAATTCTTTAATTAGTATTCATTTTAGCTCTTCAGCATACAATTTCAGGGTTAATAACTAATTCTGGGTCGATTATTTTGTCAAACTCTGCTAATATTTCTTCGAATGTACTTTGGTCCTTAATTATTATTTCGTCCTGTTTTTCTTCTTCCTGTTTTTGATATACTTTGAATAGATCGTCGTATTCTTTTAACTCTTTTTCTTTTTCTTCTCTTACAATTCTTTCGTTGTTATACAGGGCTTTGTAGCATAATATTGTACTCGGGACACAATATTCGTAGTTTCCTTCACTTTCTCTACAATTTTCACAATGGAATACTGATGTTTCTTTCTTCCAGATTATAGGTTCTACTGGTTGACATTTCTCTACTTCTTGAGTAAGTATTTCTATTCGATTTCGTTCTTCACTTAATTCTTGTTGTTGGTTCTGATTTACATTTTCTAGTTCATTAATTTGTTCTTCTTGATCTTGGTTTATCATTCTTAGTTGTTCTAACTGTTGTTTTAATTCTTCGATTTCCTTTTCCAGGTTGGTTATTTGTTCCCAGTCTTGCAATGTATCTTCTGCGATTCGTGTTTCTTCTGGTTCTTNTCCAATAATTTAATTCTTCCAATTTTAAATATATTCCAGTTTCTTCGAATACTTCTCTTCTTGCTGCCCATTTCGTTGATATATCTGATTCTTCTACATGCCCTCCAGGAGATTGCCAGTGTTCGTAAAATTCTTTGTCTGGATTTGTTCTTTTGCTAACCCATATTTTCTTTGTTTTCCTATCGTAAAGTACTGTTGTAGTATATTCAATTATTTTGATCTTGTTGAGTGTGGACATTTTACCTTTTTGTTTTCTACCGAGTAGGATATTCAGGGTTTTTATAATTTTCGGACTTTCACCGTACGCGTGTTATTCACGTGGTTTTAATTCTTTAATTAGTATTCATTTTAGCTCTTCAGCATACAATTTCAGGGTTAATAACTAATTCTGGGTCGATTATTTTGTCAAACTCTGCTAATATTTCTTCGAATGTACTTTGGTCCTTAATTATTATTTCGTCCTGTTTTTCTTCTTCCTGTTTTTGATATACTTTGAATAGATCGTCGTATTCTTTTAACTCTTTTTCTTTTTCTTCTCTTACAATTCTTTCGTTGTTATACAGGGCTTTGTAGCATAATATTGTACTCGGGACACAATATTCGTAGTTTCCTTCACTTTCTCTACAATTTTCACAATGGAATACTGATGTTTCTTTCTTCCAGATTATAGGTTCTACTGGTTGACATTTCTCTACTTCTTGAGTAAGTATTTCTATTCGATTTCGTTCTTCACTTAATTCTTGTTGTTGGTTCTGATTTACATTTTCTAGTTCATTAATTTGTTCTTCTTGATCTTGGTTTATCATTCTTAGTTGTTCTAACTGTTGTTTTAATTCTTCGATTTCCTTTTCCAGGTTGGTTATTTGTTCCCAGTCTTGCAATGTATCTTCTGCGATTCGTGTTTCTTCTGGTTCTTCGATAATCGGTACTCCCAATATTTGTTTAATTTCTTTTTCTGCTTGTTCGTTATTTATTACTCGTTCTTCCAGGGGGGTTGGTGTTCTTTCTGCCATTTTTACTTCTCGTGTCGTGGTTTTCCATTACATTACGCATCGGAATGCCAGGTCTTGCCAATATTTATCTTCCTTAATCTTGTTTTCTTTTCTACAGTCTTCACATTTTGAATATTTGTTAAACCAATATCTTTCATGTTTCCAACAATACAGGTGTTCGCAATGTAGATATTCATCATAATTCATGCATTGCTCCCATTTGCATCTCTCTCCAGCAAAAGATCTAACCTCCCAGAATACTCTAGGTGCACATTTACAGGGGTTGGTCTTGTGATCGTGTTCAAAGCAATATTTGCTTTGTTTTCTGTAGCAAGTACAAACTTCGTACTCAATTCCTGCTTCGTCATATTCCAGGGCTCCATAGGGACAGTTTCTTTTGTCATGGATCATGGTTACATTTGCGTTGAACAGATGAATTTTTCCGTCTTTCAGTTTCTTATGATCAAAGAATTGACATTGTTGAGTACAATATTCGGTTCTCTTTCTTTGTTCGGCTTCTTTCCAGTCTTGGACCTTTCCTTTTCCTTTATTATTGAGTCCAGCTTTCGCTAATATTTGTTCTTCGGTATCGTTGGCCCAGTCGATATTTTCTTTGACTGTTTCCTTTTTATATTCAGGTTTGTAGGTTGGTCCATTGGCATAATTATTCATTACAGGGATGGTTCTGGCTTTCTTTGATGATTCTCCTTCGTAATTTTTCTCGTAACTATAAGATCTTCCTCTTTTCTCTAATTGGGTTTCTCTGTAGTCATAAAGTTCTTCTCTCTCTGGTACTTCTGTTTTTCCTTTTCTTTCACATCCGTAACATCTTTCGTACCATGTTTCTCCAATTTTCAGGGGTTTAAGGTCTATTAACCTCGTTGCTCTTTTGCAGAAACAACAGTGAGTATCCATCTTATAATCTGGATCTCTTTCGTCCTTTTGTCGTAACGCCATTTCATATATAGGAGTTCGTTTACATCCACATCTTCTTGAACTATTTTCTACATACCTAGGATAGTCGCACTTTTTATCCACATTTGCTGAGAATTTATGTTGTTCAGGTTTTCTCCCACACCTATTGCAGAGTTTCGATGATTGCCATTCGTAGTTGTAATTTGAGGATCCGAATCTCTTTCCGTAAGACATTGTTTTGTTTCTTTAATATTGAGGATTCTTTTTGTAAGTTTTTATTAATACTTTTCAATTGATAATTTTCAGTGTTTGTTTCTTTAAAGATTTGATTTCTGTTCTTTGGTCTTTTGTTTTGCAAGTTTTTCATTGATCTGAATATTTTCCAGAGGGTTGAATTCACTTCCTTTTTATAAGTATTGGTTTGTTTGTTTTGGCGTTCTGACTCCTTTATCTTCTGTTACTTTGTTTTGGTCAACTGTCTTCTTATCTGTCTTTGTTTATTTCAGGTGGTCGTTCTCTTGGTCAAATGTTTCTGATAAGTCTATTCTTTTCTTCTAAGATTCTTTTTAATTTAGCTTTTCCGGTCTGTTTATATGATAATGTGAGGTTCCCATGTCTCTCTGTTTTGGTACAATTTTAATCTATCTGAATGTATTGGTTCTTTCATTAATCCAAATTGGTTTGATAAGATGTAACTTCCTTTATCGAGTCGTTTCTCTACTGTGAATGGTCCTTTCCATTTCTTATCTAACTTTCCTGACCATTGTTTGTCTAATCTTGAGTCATACATTAGTACTTGGTCTCCTTTCTGATAGGTAATTTCTTTCTTCATTTTTCTATCTCTGTGACGTTTCTGTGATTTCTCCTGAGATAATCTAATCAATTCTTTGGCTTTTTGTTGATGTTGAGGTAACATTTCTTCTAATTCGTATGTCCTTTTTAATATCGAATCTTCTAAGTTTATTTCGTTAGTTTCAAATGACTCTTTGTTGTCTATTTCCAGGGGTAATATGGGGTTGCGGCCATAATTTAAGTAAAACGGAGTATATTTTGTGGTACTGTGTTTGGTCGTTCGGTATGCAAATAATACTGATGGTATGTGTAAATCCCAATTAAATATATCATTTGTTTTTGCTAACATGGTTGTTAAGGTCTTATTAAATCTTTCTACTAATCTGTTGGTTTGTGGGTGATAAGGGGATGATAATCTATGTTCTATTTTGAATTTGTTGCACAATTCGTCAATCATTTTGTTCTTAAAATGACTTCCTTGGTCTGTTAGTATTATCTTAGGTGCTCCGTGTCTACAAATTATCTCTTCGTATATAAATTCTGCTACATTTTCTGCGGTTGCTTTATCTAAAGCTCTGACTTCCACCCATTTGGTAAGATATTCTATTGCTACTACCATATATTTATTTTTCTTTTTAGTTTCAGGTAATGGTCCTACTATATCTATTCCTATTCGTTCATAAGGTTGCATTACTTTAATAGAGTGTAATGGTTCATTTCTTTCAGGTTTTCCAAATCTTTGGCATATATTACAAGTTTTAATATATTCTCTAATATCGTCGAACATTTGATTCCAATAGTATCTTTCTTTTATTCTATTATAGGTTGATTCTATTCCCATGTGTCCTCCGGTCGGATGATCATGCATCATTTTCATTAGTGTTTCTAACTCTGATCTTCGTATTACTTTCAATATTCCAGGGTTTTCTTTTCGAGGTTTCTTGTACAACTGATCATTAATTATTTGAAAATATTTTGTTTTCTTAATTAATTTTTGTTTTTCTTTTCTATTTAAATTTTCGTCTATTTTGCCATTTTTAATATACAAGAATATTTGTTGGTATAACTCTTCATCCATGTTCATAATCGTGATAATACGTCAGCATTGGTATTTTCTTTTCCAGCTCTATGTTGAATAGTGAAATTATAAGGTTGTATCCTTATAGACCATTTTGCTAGTCGTCCTTTTTGTTCTTTTATAGGATTATTTTTCAAATAAGTCATCGCTGAGTGGTCGGTTATTAATATAAAATGACTGTATCCTAAATAGTAATAGAATTTTTCCATTGCCCATATTGCTGCGTTTAGTTCTAACTCCGTTGCGTTATAGTTCTTCTTAGTATCTCCTATACTTTGACTTGCAAATTCTATGACAAAATCTTTTCCATTTTTAAATCTGTTATCATATGTCTATTGTATTATCGTCTTCCAGGGTAGTAGTTCTTAAAGAGTGTTTTTAGTTTCTAGTTACATATTCTCTTTCTTTGCAGGAGTTTTATAATTGATCCTATTTAATTTCTAAATCTCTTATGATGTCTTTGTTCCCTGTTTCTATTGTCGTCGTGATTATTTTGATTACAGCAATTATGATTTCTGCAATTGTTATTCTTATTTAGATAACTATTTTCCTTATATTTGTTTCTTTTAATTGATCCTCTGCATTCTTTGCTAATATGTCCTTTCTTTCCGCAATTATAGCACTCGATATTATACTTTCTCGGTTGAGTATTGTTGTTGTCGTGTTGAGACTTTTCCATTTTTGTTAATTTTACTGTAAGTTTGTTCATTTTTCTAGTTAACTTTTTTATCATCTCCTTCAATTCTTCTTTTTCCTTACTGTTTTCTTTATTTCCAATGGTTTCACTTTTCATTTCCTCTTCTGTTTGTTCCCATCCTGATATAAGTTCTTCTTCGTCTATTTCCTTTTGTGTTTCCTGAACTCTTTCGCTTATTGTTGTAGTTTTTTCTTCTACTTCCATTATTGGTTCTAAAGTTTCTTTTATTGTTTCTGTCTGTTTATCCATTTTCTTCTTTATATCTCCTTTTTACAATCTGTTTTTCATTTAATTCCAGTTTTCAGTTTTTCTGCTGTTGTTTTCCAATTCTCTGATTCTCTGAAGTTTTCCTCTGTCGTTTTCATCGTCTTTTTATAACTTTTCTGTTGTCGATTGTTGAATGTCATCTATCTTTCCTTATTCATCACACTTTGTTGTTGAAGGTACTCCTTATCGGAATTTTTATAGAGGATAGAGCCTCTTGCAATAAGTTTTCTCGTCCTTACGGTTACTTTTCTCTTAATAATTGTGGCAGTCTCCCTGGTCCATAATACTTTCCGAATTTACTCCTCATTGAATCCTGCAATGAGTTCTCTTATTTCATATCGAGAGACTTCTTATCGTACTTATATATATCCCACAGTTTTCTGAGGCTGATGGTTTCCACAACTATTCGTTAAAGATACTATTCACCGAAACTGTTCAATATGATTCCCTTCGGGTGCAGTTTTAAGACTTACAGGTCTAAAAAAAAATAATAATAATAATAATTGTCCGCCAATACAAAAATAAATCTAGCATGCATGCTCTTTCCGAAATTTTCCATCCTAAAAAAAATCAAATTACTATAATCCTAATCGAACTAAAAAAATAAAATATATATACAAGAAATAAAAATATAAAATAAAAGTTTGAATGATACAAGGGTGATCAAGCCTTAACATTCAAAACTTTGAAAACTATTACTAAAANGTTGAATGTCATCTATCTTTCCTTATTCATCACACTTTGTTGTTGAAGGTACTCCTTATCGGAATTTTTATAGAGGATAGAGCCTCTTGCAATAAGTTTTCTCGTCCTTACGGTTACTTTTCTCTTAATAATTGTGGCAGTCTCCCTGGTCCATAATACTTTCCGAATTTACTCCTCATTGAATCCTGCAATGAGTTCTCTTATTTCATATCGAGAGACTTCTTATCGTACTTATATATATCCCACAGTTTTCTGAGGCTGATGGTTTCCACAACTATTCGTTAAAGATACTATTCACCGAAACTGTTCAATATGATTCCCTTCGGGTGCAGTTTTAAGACTTACAGGTCTAAAAAAAAATAATAATAATAATAATTGTCCGCCAATACAAAAATAAATCTAGCATGCATGCTCTTTCCGAAATTTTCCATCCTAAAAAAAATCAAATTACTATAATCCTAATCGAACTAAAAAAATAAAATATATATACAAGAAATAAAAATATAAAATAAAAGTTTGAATGATACAAGGGTGATCAAGCCTTAACATTCAAAACTTTGAAAACTATTACTAAAAAAAAAAAAAAATATAAATTATATAAAAAATAAACTAACTAAAAATATAAACTATAATTTATTCACGCTAGGTTCCATTAGAGCCGATTTCAAGTATGCGTATGATTATAGAGGTAAGCGCCTCTACGTCTCTAACTTCCCCCCTCCCCCTATTAAGACTATTATTTTTCAGCAGGTATTTATAGTGGTATAGCGCCACTTATAATAACCCTAATAGGTGACCCACACATGCGTTAACTACATTGTGGCTAAACAAAATACTATGGCGGTTTCCAATATGAGGTTAATGGTTCTTCTGTTGCGAGAGGGTTTCACCATCGACTTATCTGTACTCCCCATTAAACCTCCCCTAATGTGTTCACTTCNATACTATTCACCGAAACTGTTCAATATGATTCCCTTCGGGTGCAGTTTTAAGACTTACAGGTCTAAAAAAAAATAATAATAATAATAATTGTCCGCCAATACAAAAATAAATCTAGCATGCATGCTCTTTCCGAAATTTTCCATCCTAAAAAAAATCAAATTACTATAATCCTAATCGAACTAAAAAAATAAAATATATATACAAGAAATAAAAATATAAAATAAAAGTTTGAATGATACAAGGGTGATCAAGCCTTAACATTCAAAACTTTGAAAACTATTACTAAAAAAAAAAAAAAATATAAATTATATAAAAAATAAACTAACTAAAAATATAAACTATAATTTATTCACGCTAGGTTCCATTAGAGCCGATTTCAAGTATGCGTATGATTATAGAGGTAAGCGCCTCTACGTCTCTAACTTCCCCCCTCCCCCTATTAAGACTATTATTTTTCAGCAGGTATTTATAGTGGTATAGCGCCACTTATAATAACCCTAATAGGTGACCCACACATGCGTTAACTACATTGTGGCTAAACAAAATACTATGGCGGTTTCCAATATGAGGTTAATGGTTCTTCTGTTGCGAGAGGGTTTCACCATCGACTTATCTGTACTCCCCATTAAACCTCCCCTAATGTGTTCACTTCATAGAGTTCCCTCCACATTAGTATTCCAAATAAATTCTTATATGCGTTTTCCTTATTTATAGTTGATTTCGAATACGAGTGGCCAGTGTCGATTTATATGTACTTTCAACTATCCGAGCATAGAGGTGTTTCACGAGTCCAGGCATTTCCCATCCGGAGGTGTTGTCACGTAGCTCGTCCAATTCCAAATATAATTTTTAAATTTCTAATTTCGTTTCTTTACTATTCCAATTTCCTTATTTGTTGACATTCTTTGCCGATCCTTTTCCATTTCAATTTGACAGAGTTTCCCTAGTGTTTTCTAATTTCAACATTAATTTCGATAGTTCTCCTAATTCTGTATATTAGTTTCGTTTATCGGTAACTTCTGTTCCTTTGTAGCCATTATCTTTGCCTAGTCGTGCTAGTAACATTGATTCCACGAAGGGCTTCACATGGAGGCTAACTGTTTTGTTCCAAAGTTCGTTTCCATTAACTATTCCTTTCCGCTAGAAGGCACCATGTTTGTCACCTGCCTTTTGGTAAAGACATAATTCTAAGGGTGACTTAACGGTTCTTTTAGGAGTTTATAGTCCTTCCCCGATAGGTACAAGACTGTTGATTAGAAGGCACCACTGATTCAGTTATTTTAGAAAGGGAATCAGACCTTTCGTTGATTATTTATCAGTTATTTCACGATTTCATATCCAAATATCCTTTATTTGTTATTCGGTTATTTCTCTCCAATTATTAGTTCCTTAATTCGATAAGTTGTCCTTAAATTCCTTTATTCGCAAGATTCTCATCCGGTATCCTGACTTCTCTCCAATATTTCATTATCGTTCTTACTAATACAGGTTTATTATCTTTAAGATAATAATATTCACCATTTACATTCGACGTAATGTTTCGACTTCTCCTTTATTTCCATGATATTATCCATGTATTCCAGGTTATATTATTATCATTAACTCGAGAATTATAATGTTATACAATTAAGCAATCAAGCATTAAATCTCATAACATCAATAATCTTTTCATTAATTAATTATAATATTAGATTATTTATTCCAAGATTCCAGGGTTTATTTAATAAAGTATTTTTATTAAATAAATATTTTCAACATTTTTTATTTACAGGTTAATTTTTACAAGTTATTTCTTGGAGTTTTAATTGATAAAATTTTATTATAAGATAATTTTCATTTCTTACAAAATTCTACAACCTAAGGCTAAAAAAACTGTAGGAATCAAGTCGAATACATTCTCTTTTTATAAGAAATTACATTACTGTGCCATTACTGTGCCCTACTGTGCCTTACTGTGCACAAATACTATTGGCTAATATATCTACCATATAACTTACTAAATATAGAATATATGTTATACTAATAATTAATACTAATGAATACTATGTAATAATAATTAATGCTAAGTAATACTAATTAATGATGAATGTTAATAATTATATAATATTTGTGTAACCATATCACGTGAACATGTGACTTGTGTTACTATAATTTGTATAACTAAAACTATTTGACTTGTGTTAATAAATGTTGCTAATCGTTATTAATTATTGTTAAATGTTACTAATTATTAAATAAGACTATTATATCGATATTAATATTTCCGTTGGTTAAATAATGATTTCTATTAAAATACAGGGTTAATCGATATTATGGTCATGTGTTTTAGTATATTTCGACCATGGTAATTCTCTCCGGTAACAACGCGTCAAGTTAATTAAAAATTTAATTTATTATAAATTATTAACCAATCAAAATTTATTTAAATTATTTTATAATTATTTTAATCTATAATACAGTAATTTTTCAAAAATTATCTAGTTTAACTATTTTTTTTTTGCTGTAACTAATTATATATATAAATTAGAAATTTATATAATTGTAATTACATATAAAAGTTTTTAATTTTATAATTATAAATTAAAAGAATAATTAATATTTTAGTTTAGAATAACTATTTAAAATTTAAACATTTATAATTTTCTTAATTTTTAATCTGAAATTTTTACAGTAGATGTATTTAATTCTTGACTATAAATTTATTTATTATTAATTTATAATTTAATTATAAAATTAAAGATTTTATATATAATAACATCAGGAAATTTTTTATGTCGGAGGTTATTGTAATAATTTTGTTTTCAAAGGTTATTGAAGGTTATCGGACCAATAACCTTCGCAAATATTACGTTTATTATAATAAAGTGAAGGTTATTGAAGGTTATCGATATCAATAACCTCTGGAGTATTACGTTTTATTAATAAAAATGAAGGTTTTCGGTACCAATAACCTTNATTATCTAGTTTAACTATTTTTTTTTTGCTGTAACTAATTATATATATAAATTAGAAATTTATATAATTGTAATTACATATAAAAGTTTTTAATTTTATAATTATAAATTAAAAGAATAATTAATATTTTAGTTTAGAATAACTATTTAAAATTTAAACATTTATAATTTTCTTAATTTTTAATCTGAAATTTTTACAGTAGATGTATTTAATTCTTGACTATAAATTTATTTATTATTAATTTATAATTTAATTATAAAATTAAAGATTTTATATATAATAACATCAGGAAATTTTTTATGTCGGAGGTTATTGTAATAATTTTGTTTTCAAAGGTTATTGAAGGTTATCGGACCAATAACCTTCGCAAATATTACGTTTATTATAATAAAGTGAAGGTTATTGAAGGTTATCGATATCAATAACCTCTGGAGTATTACGTTTTATTAATAAAAATGAAGGTTTTCGGTACCAATAACCTTTGTAAATATTACGTTTATGTTGAAGGTATTCGAAGGTTATCGGAATGAAGGACTTCGAAGGCTTACGTTTAAAAAAATTTACTGATGAATAATACACTTATTTTTGATTTTTATATATAACAACTTTATATATAACAATTTTATATATAATTATATTACATTAAAATTACAATATTGTAAAATAATTATGATATATAGAATAATTACAGCATTATAATGTAATTACAATATTACAATATTGCAGCATAATTGTAATATTGTAGTATAATTGCAACATTATGATATAATTATAATATTGCAACATAATTACAACATTGCAACATAATTGTGACATTACAAATTGTTACAAAGTTGCAACTCTTGTTTTATATATTAATTCTGTCAAGTATCATTAAATATAATTGTGGTATTGTAGTATAATTGTAACATTATGATATAATTGTGACATTGTAACATAATTACAATATTGCAGTATAATTGCGACATTGAGACATAATTACGACATTGTAACATAATTGCGACATTGCGGTATAATTGCGACATTGCGAATTGTCGCAAAGTTGCAACTATGGGTTGCAACTCTATAGTTGCAACTCTTGTCTTAATACATTAATTCCGTCAGGTATCATTAGTTCTAATGTTGGTCGCAGTTGGGTAGGTGGTAATTAGTATAGAAATATATTAATTTAGTCATTAGATTTTCTGTATTTGTACTTGTTTTTTAAAATTTGTATTGCGCATTAATCTTAAGCCCTTGCGAATCTAAAAAAAAAAAAAAAAAATGAACTTTCGACCAAAAAAAAAATATGAAACTCTCTCTTCGCGTCAGTTATTCATGGGCGTAGTAAACAAACTTAAGCAAACTTATTTTTCTCTAATATCTAATTGGAAGGTAGCAGGTCGATCTGATAAGACTAGTTCGTGGGCCTGGATTGAGAAATAAGTCTGCGACGTTCTGTTGCTGGTGTCTGGTTCTGGTTTCTTTGGTGAAAAACGTAAACGACGTCTCTTCTCTTTTTCTTGAGGGCACGCGGGAAAAATATATTTTGTCCTTTCTCGTGTTAATACGGGGTATATAAAGTAGCGAAAGAATGAGTTAGTTGTCACTACCTCTTCCCTGGGAAAAGTAGTCTAGTACGAACGAACGGTGGAAACAAAGAAGTTTCCTGGAGCTGTCTAAAACTTTCGTTAACGAAGGGTATTTCTGCACCACAAAATTTTCCATTTTTCATGGTTATAACTTTTTGAGGAAATTGTCAAATCTCGGTTTGACCCTGAATTGTCGATCATGATAATCAGGTGTGACGTAAAAACTGCAGCGATTTGTGGAACTATGGTGACGATCGACAGTGTGGATGTTATTAAATTATTGGATTTATAAATATTGGATATCTTTACCACATGACTTGCAGACGGTTTGATTGGGGATTTAGCTTTGGACATTGCAGGATATAATTGGGAGAACCCTCCAGTTCGACAAATAATTTCACCAACATAGGACCCCGAGCAATCTATAAATAGGTCACATTAGAGTTTGCTTAGCTAGGACCCCGAGCAATCTATGAATAGGTCAAATAATACTAAATTAGGAAATAAGAAAGGAAAAATGTAATTTTTGTAAGTAAATTTTTAAATTTTAATTAAAAATAAGCAACTTTTTAAAAATTTTACTATGATAGCTAAGCAAACTCTAATGTGACCTATTTATAGATTGCTCGGGGTCCTGCTTAGCTATCATAGTAAAATTTTTAAAAAGTTGCTTATTTTTAATTAAAATTTAAAAATTTACTTACAAAAATTATATTTTTCCTTTCTTATTTCCTAATTTAGTATTATCTGACCTATTTATAGATTGCTCGGGGTCCTGCTTAGCTATCATAGTAAAATTTTTAAAAAGTTGCTTATTTTTAATTAAAATTTAAAAATTTACTTACAAAAATTATATTTTTCCTTTCTTATTTCCTAATTTAGTATTATCTGACCTATTTATAGATTGCTCAGGGTCCTACCAACATCTAATGCGTGTAGGTCTGAGCCTTTTTCTTAAATCTGGGGTCCGGGTTCTTGTGTTAACCTCGGGGAAGCAGCGTAAAGGTATAAAGGGTGAGGAGTTGTCCTCTAAGTTGTTGTAGGTGGAAAGAAGTCATATATGTGGAGACCGATGTTGTTCGGTAAGGCGTCGAAGGGGTGGGATTACAAAATTATGGCCTCATAATTTTTTTTATTTTTTACGACAAGTGTGGTGCTTTCGCATTTTCCAATATTACTTTAATGTTGGTCGCAGTTGGGTAGGCGGTAATTAGTATAGAAATATATTGATTTAGTCATTAGATTTTCTGTATCTGTACTTATTTTTAGTTTCTCAGAACTTGTAAATTTGTATTTCACATTAATCTTAAGCTCTTGCGAGTCTAATAAAAAAAAAAAAAACTTTCGACTAAAAAAAAAATGTGATACTCTCTCTCTGTGTTAGTTATTCATGGGCGCAGTAAACAAACTTAACCGAACTTATTTTTCTCTAATATCTAGTCGGAAGGTAGCAAGTCGACCTGATAAGACTAGTTCGTGGGTCTGGATTGAGAAATAAGTCTGCGACGTTCGTTCTGTTGCTGGTGTTTGGTTCTGGTTTCTTTGGTGAAAAACGTAAACGACGTCTCTTCTCTTTTTCTTGAGGGCACGCGGAAAAAATATATTTTGTCCTTTCTCATGTTAATACGGGGTATATAAAGTAACGAAAGAACGAGTTAGTTGTCACTATACTTGCACGCAAAATTATTTTGGGACCCCGAAATTGGTATTTTGGGGAAAAAAGTCGAAATAGTTTTTCATAGAAGACGAAATTATTTTACTTAAAACCCGAAATTTTTTGACTACTCAGATTTATTCTTTGATTAAAAATACACATAACTGGGTATTTTTTTTACTTCTATATATAGAATAGATTCTGCATAAATTTCAAAAAGTCGAAATACCTCAAAAATCCAAAATCAATTTTGGGAACATGTATAGTTGTCACTACCTCTCCCCTGGGAAAAGTAGTCTAGTATATACATGTTCCCAAAATTGATTTTGGATTTTTGAGGTATTTCGACTTTTTGAAATTTATGCAGAATCCATTCTATATATGGAAGTAAAAAAAGTATCCAGTTATGTGTATTTTCAATCAAAGAATAAATCTGGGTAGTCAAAAAATTTCGGGTTTTAAGTAAAATAATTTCGTCTTCTATGAAAAACTATTTCGACTTTTTTCCCCAAAATTGCAATTTCGGGGCCCCAAAATAATTTTGCGTGCAAGTATAGTCTAGTACGAACGAACGGTGAAAACAAAGAAGTTTTCTTGAAGCTGTCTAAAACTTTCACTAACGAAGGGTATTTCTGCACCACAAAATTTTCTATTTTTCATGGTTATAACTTTTTGGGGAAATTGTCAAATTTCAGTTTGACCCTAGATTGTCGATCATGATGATCAGGTGTGACGCAAAAACTGCAGCGTTTTGTGGAACTACGGTGACGATCGGCAGTGTAGATGTTATAAAATTATTGGATTTATAAATATTGGATATCTTTACCACGTGACCTGCAGACGGTTTAATCGGGAATTTAGCTCTGAACATTGCAGGGTATGATTGGGAAAACCTTTCGGTTCGACAAATAATTTCACCAACATCTAATGCGTATAGGTCTGAGCCTTTTCTTAAATCTGGGGTCCAGGTTCTTGTGTTAATCTCGGGGAAACAGCGTAAAGGTATAAAGGGTGAGGAGTTGTCCTCTAAGTTGTTGTAGAAGGAAAGAAGTCATATATGTGGGGACCGATGTTGTTCGATAAGGAGTTGAAGGGATGGGATTACAAAATTATGGCCTCATAATTTTTTTTATTTTTATGACAAGTGTGATACTTTCGCATCTTCCAATGTTATTTTAATGTTGGTCGCAGTTGGGCAGGCGGTAATTAGTATAAAAATATATTAATTTTGTCATTAGATTTTCTGTATATGTACTTGTTTTTTAGTTTTTCAGAACTTGTAAATTTGTATTCCACATTAATCTTAAGCTCTTGCGAGTCTAATAAAAAAAAAAAAAAAAAAACTTTCGACCAGTTTCGATATTTTTTGGAAGAGGNTATACATGTTCCCAAAATTGATTTTGGATTTTTGAGGTATTTCGACTTTTTGAAATTTATGCAGAATCCATTCTATATATGGAAGTAAAAAAAGTATCCAGTTATGTGTATTTTCAATCAAAGAATAAATCTGGGTAGTCAAAAAATTTCGGGTTTTAAGTAAAATAATTTCGTCTTCTATGAAAAACTATTTCGACTTTTTTCCCCAAAATTGCAATTTCGGGGCCCCAAAATAATTTTGCGTGCAAGTATAGTCTAGTACGAACGAACGGTGAAAACAAAGAAGTTTTCTTGAAGCTGTCTAAAACTTTCACTAACGAAGGGTATTTCTGCACCACAAAATTTTCTATTTTTCATGGTTATAACTTTTTGGGGAAATTGTCAAATTTCAGTTTGACCCTAGATTGTCGATCATGATGATCAGGTGTGACGCAAAAACTGCAGCGTTTTGTGGAACTACGGTGACGATCGGCAGTGTAGATGTTATAAAATTATTGGATTTATAAATATTGGATATCTTTACCACGTGACCTGCAGACGGTTTAATCGGGAATTTAGCTCTGAACATTGCAGGGTATGATTGGGAAAACCTTTCGGTTCGACAAATAATTTCACCAACATCTAATGCGTATAGGTCTGAGCCTTTTCTTAAATCTGGGGTCCAGGTTCTTGTGTTAATCTCGGGGAAACAGCGTAAAGGTATAAAGGGTGAGGAGTTGTCCTCTAAGTTGTTGTAGAAGGAAAGAAGTCATATATGTGGGGACCGATGTTGTTCGATAAGGAGTTGAAGGGATGGGATTACAAAATTATGGCCTCATAATTTTTTTTATTTTTATGACAAGTGTGATACTTTCGCATCTTCCAATGTTATTTTAATGTTGGTCGCAGTTGGGCAGGCGGTAATTAGTATAAAAATATATTAATTTTGTCATTAGATTTTCTGTATATGTACTTGTTTTTTAGTTTTTCAGAACTTGTAAATTTGTATTCCACATTAATCTTAAGCTCTTGCGAGTCTAATAAAAAAAAAAAAAAAAAAACTTTCGACCAGTTTCGATATTTTTTGGAAGAGGTGATTGAGATAAATCTGAATGTCTATTAAAAAATTTTATGATTGAATTTCCAGCTTTATTATTAAGATTGTATTTTGTAACAAGAGTCATTAAATTTGCATATGCTTCGTTTGGAAATTCTTTAATTTCAACTTCAGATTCTTCTATATTATCTTGCAAAGTCAAACTTTTAGGTTCAAATTCTTCCAGAGTATTACTCATATTGGTATCAGATTTTTCTGTATAATTTTGCAAACTTTTGGATAAAATTTCATCAAAGTTTTCAAATTCTTCCGAACGAAGAGAAACATCACCAGCATAATTTGAATCACTTTCATATTGGTAAGAAATTTCGGATACTGGCGATAGATTTTCTTCTCGAATACTTTGCAATTCTTCAATTTGACTAAAATCATTACTATCTAATGACATTTCATTTATACTCGAGACCGTATCTGAAATATCATTATTGGATTCCTCTATACTGATATTAAGTTCTTTAAGTTCATTATAATATTTTACATGTTGGGAGTATACATTTCGGCTCGAAAGATAACAATTACAATATAAACATTTAAAATTTACAGACATTATTTTTAAATTAAAGTTTAATATTTTTACTAAAGTTTTTAGATATTTTTTAACATATTTTTTCATAATACTTATATATCTTTTCAAATTTTCAAATTTATCTTTTCAATAATAAAGAAAAACTTCTGAACATATTTGATTTGTTTTACAATTTTCTATATTAATTGATAAATATACAATAAAAAGAACATAAGATTTTATAATAAATACTATATTTGTAAAATTTTGTTTTGCAATTTTTGATATACACGATAATTTTGTGATATAAAAAAAATATAAGATTTTATAATAAATGCTATATCTGTAAAATAAATATATATTTATACTTTCTAATATATTCATTTTGTTTTGCAATTTTATATAATTTTGTGATATAAAAGAATTTAAAAGTTTTCGTTTTTGTTTTACAATTATTATAAAATCTTATATTCTTTTTATATCACAAAATTATACTTGCACGCAAAATTATTTTGGGGCCCCGAAATTGCAATTTTGGGGAAAAAAGTTGAAATAGTTTTTCATAGAAGACGAAATTATTTTACTTAAAACCCGAAATTTTTTGACTACCCAGATTTNAGTTCTTTAAGTTCATTATAATATTTTACATGTTGGGAGTATACATTTCGGCTCGAAAGATAACAATTACAATATAAACATTTAAAATTTACAGACATTATTTTTAAATTAAAGTTTAATATTTTTACTAAAGTTTTTAGATATTTTTTAACATATTTTTTCATAATACTTATATATCTTTTCAAATTTTCAAATTTATCTTTTCAATAATAAAGAAAAACTTCTGAACATATTTGATTTGTTTTACAATTTTCTATATTAATTGATAAATATACAATAAAAAGAACATAAGATTTTATAATAAATACTATATTTGTAAAATTTTGTTTTGCAATTTTTGATATACACGATAATTTTGTGATATAAAAAAAATATAAGATTTTATAATAAATGCTATATCTGTAAAATAAATATATATTTATACTTTCTAATATATTCATTTTGTTTTGCAATTTTATATAATTTTGTGATATAAAAGAATTTAAAAGTTTTCGTTTTTGTTTTACAATTATTATAAAATCTTATATTCTTTTTATATCACAAAATTATACTTGCACGCAAAATTATTTTGGGGCCCCGAAATTGCAATTTTGGGGAAAAAAGTTGAAATAGTTTTTCATAGAAGACGAAATTATTTTACTTAAAACCCGAAATTTTTTGACTACCCAGATTTATTCTTTGATTGAAGATACACATAACTGAATACTTTTTTTACTTCCATATATAGAATGGATTCTGCATAAATCTCAAAAAGTCGAAATATCTCAAAAATCCAAAATCAATTTTGGGAACATGTATACACAAAATTATTAAAAATGCTATATCTGTAAAATAAATATATATTTATACTTTCGAATATATTCGTATTTTGATAAGTATTATCAAATTATCCAATAAGTTATAATATATATAAATGTAGATCCTTTAATTATGTCACGTGCAATGTGTCACGAATGTTTGTTTATTTTAGACCCTTACGTTCAGTCGTCTATATTTTTATACTCCTAAGTTTCACATACTTTAGCCAGAACTAAAATGGACGTAAAATTGCGAAAGTGTACAGTCAATTTTTTTCGTCTATATTTTTATACTCTTAAGTCTCATAGTCAATTTTTTTCGTCTATATTTTTATACTCCTAAGTCTCATATACTTTAGCCAGAACTAAAATGGACGTAAAATTGCGAAAGTATATAACATCAGGAAATTTTTTATGTTGAAGGTTATTGTAATAATTTCGTTTTCAAAGGTTATTGAAGGTTATCGGACCAATAACCTTCGCAAATATTACATTTATTATGATAAAGTGAAGGTTATTGAAGGTTATCAATATCAATAACCTCCGGAGTATTACGTTTTATTAATAAAAATGAAGGTTTTCGGTACCAATAACCTTCATAAATATTACGTTTATGTTGGAGGTATTCGAAGGTTATCGGAGTGAAGGACTTCGAAGGCTTACGTTTAAAAAAATTTACTGATGAATATTTTTAACATGTTTATATTCTTTTGTAAATATGATAGTTTTTATTCCAGTATTTGGTCAATTTGAACTATAAGAAATACATATTTTCTTTACATATTTTCTTTACATATTTTTTCAATTTGAAATACATATTTTCTCAATGAGTTTCAGTACTCTTATTTCAGGTACTCGCAAAAAAACTTCGCGACCTTTCGCAAGTTCTTCGTGACCTTCCGTAAGTTCTTCTTGACCTTCCGTAAGTTCTTCTCGACGAGCTGCAAGAAACAACAATATATCAGAAAGTAATGATGGTAATAAAACTATAACAAAAGTGTTTAAAAATATATATGGTTTAATTTAACATGTTATTTAAAAATACAGATAATAGGACAATAATTTTAAAAATCTACGAAAAACTAAATAAGCTTGAAACAGATTTTGCAGATATGAAAAAAGGTCAAAGTAGTATGGAAACAGATATTAAAAAAATTAAAAATAAAATATACTTGCTAACAAACGATAAAGAATTTATGGAGGTAAATTATTACTTTATTAATAGTTTAATGAAATTTAAAGTTTTATAATTATTAATAAAATTTTATAAAATAGGATATAATTGTAAGCGCGGTCGAAGTGATATTAAAATTAAATTTATATCCCAGTCCTCAAGAATATAAAGAAAGCTGTGAAACCTATATTCAACAATTTCATGAAGACATTTATAATTCGTTTGGTCGGAAATGGAATGTATATAATGAATCAAAAATCCAATCAAAGGTATGAAATTTGAAATATTTGAAATATTCCAAAATATTCCAAAATTTATTTCACTTTTTAATAATTAAATATAGTTAAGTGATAAGATACGTAGTCAACAAGATACATTGTGTGGTAAAATAAGGACTGCCATGTATAAAGCTCCCCACGGGCCTTAAAGCTTACAAGCCTGATGGGTCAAGCCAGGCCAAGCCCAAGCCAGGCCTTAATTTTAAGCTTATAGCTTTAAAAATTAAGCTTAAGCCAAGTCAGGCCTTAACTGGGCTTGATTTAAGCTTCAATTAAGGCTCACGGGCTTGAGGAAGGCTCACGGGCCCGAGGAAGGCTCACGGGTTCGAGGAAGGCTCACGGGCCTGAGGAAGGCTCACGAGCTTGAGGAAGGCTCATGGGCCTGAGGAAGGCTCACGAGCTTAAGGAAGGCTCATGGGCCTGAGGAAAGCTCACGAGCTTGAGGAAGGCTCANAATAGTTTTTCATAGAAGACGAAATTATTTTACTTAAAACCCGAAATTTTTTGACTACTCAGATTTATTCTTTGATTAAAAATACACATAACTGGGTATTTTTTTTACTTCTATATATAGAATAGATTCTGCATAAATTTCAAAAAGTCGAAATACCTCAAAAATCCAAAATCAATTTTGGGAACATGTATAGTTGTCACTACCTCTCCCCTGGGAAAAGTAGTCTAGTATATACATGTTCCCAAAATTGATTTTGGATTTTTGAGGTATTTCGACTTTTTGAAATTTATGCAGAATCCATTCTATATATGGAAGTAAAAAAAGTATCCAGTTATGTGTATTTTCAATCAAAGAATAAATCTGGGTAGTCAAAAAATTTCGGGTTTTAAGTAAAATAATTTCGTCTTCTATGAAAAACTATTTCGACTTTTTTCCCCAAAATTGCAATTTCGGGGCCCCAAAATAATTTTGCGTGCAAGTATAGTCTAGTACGAACGAACGGTGAAAACAAAGAAGTTTTCTTGAAGCTGTCTAAAACTTTCACTAACGAAGGGTATTTCTGCACCACAAAATTTTCTATTTTTCATGGTTATAACTTTTTGGGGAAATTGTCAAATTTCAGTTTGACCCTAGATTGTCGATCATGATGATCAGGTGTGACGCAAAAACTGCAGCGTTTTGTGGAACTACGGTGACGATCGGCAGTGTAGATGTTATAAAATTATTGGATTTATAAATATTGGATATCTTTACCACGTGACCTGCAGACGGTTTAATCGGGAATTTAGCTCTGAACATTGCAGGGTATGATTGGGAAAACCTTTCGGTTCGACAAATAATTTCACCAACATCTAATGCGTATAGGTCTGAGCCTTTTCTTAAATCTGGGGTCCAGGTTCTTGTGTTAATCTCGGGGAAACAGCGTAAAGGTATAAAGGGTGAGGAGTTGTCCTCTAAGTTGTTGTAGAAGGAAAGAAGTCATATATGTGGGGACCGATGTTGTTCGATAAGGAGTTGAAGGGATGGGATTACAAAATTATGGCCTCATAATTTTTTTTATTTTTATGACAAGTGTGATACTTTCGCATCTTCCAATGTTATTTTAATGTTGGTCGCAGTTGGGCAGGCGGTAATTAGTATAAAAATATATTAATTTTGTCATTAGATTTTCTGTATATGTACTTGTTTTTTAGTTTTTCAGAACTTGTAAATTTGTATTCCACATTAATCTTAAGCTCTTGCGAGTCTAATAAAAAAAAAAAAAAAAAAACTTTCGACCAGTTTCGATATTTTTTGGAAGAGGTGATTGAGATAAATCTGAATGTCTATTAAAAAATTTTATGATTGAATTTCCAGCTTTATTATTAAGATTGTATTTTGTAACAAGAGTCATTAAATTTGCATATGCTTCGTTTGGAAATTCTTTAATTTCAACTTCAGATTCTTCTATATTATCTTGCAAAGTCAAACTTTTAGGTTCAAATTCTTCCAGAGTATTACTCATATTGGTATCAGATTTTTCTGTATAATTTTGCAAACTTTTGGATAAAATTTCATCAAAGTTTTCAAATTCTTCCGAACGAAGAGAAACATCACCAGCATAATTTGAATCACTTTCATATTGGTAAGAAATTTCGGATACTGGCGATAGATTTTCTTCTCGAATACTTTGCAATTCTTCAATTTGACTAAAATCATTACTATCTAATGACATTTCATTTATACTCGAGACCGTATCTGAAATATCATTATTGGATTCCTCTATACTGATATTAAGTTCTTTAAGTTCATTATAATATTTTACATGTTGGGAGTATACATTTCGGCTCGAAAGATAACAATTACAATATAAACATTTAAAATTTACAGACATTATTTTTAAATTAAAGTTTAATATTTTTACTAAAGTTTTTAGATATTTTTTAACATATTTTTTCATAATACTTATATATCTTTTCAAATTTTCAAATTTATCTTTTCAATAATAAAGAAAAACTTCTGAACATATTTGATTTGTTTTACAATTTTCTATATTAATTGATAAATATACAATAAAAAGAACATAAGATTTTATAATAAATACTATATTTGTAAAATTTTGTTTTGCAATTTTTGATATACACGATAATTTTGTGATATAAAAAAAATATAAGATTTTATAATAAATGCTATATCTGTAAAATAAATATATATTTATACTTTCGAATATATTCGTATTTTGATAAGTATTATCAAATTATCCAATAAGTTATAATATATATAAATGTAGATCCTTTAATTATGTCACGTGCAATGTGTCACGAATGTTTGTTTATTTTAGACCCTTACGTTCAGTCGTCTATATTTTTATACTCCTAAGTTTCACATACTTTAGCCAGAACTAAAATGGACGTAAAATTGCGAAAGTGTA
>PQFF01000399.1:39384-51165 GCA_003547095.1 Diversispora epigaea
GGGCTTGAGGTAGGCTCGCGGTCTTGAGCTAGGCGCGCGGGCTTGAGCTAGGCTCGCGGGCTTGAGCTAGGCTCGCGGGCTTGAATTGGGCTCAAGTCAAGCTTGAGTAAGCCAAGTCCAATAAACTTGGGCTTGATTTGAGCCAAGTTTAAAATTTAAACTCAGGCCAGGCTTGAGTCAAGCCTAAATTTTTAAGGCTTGAGCCAGGCCTTGTAAAGCTTGACTGGGCTTGGCTTATGGGGAGCTTTAGCCATGTACGATGTTTTTGGAAACCAACTCCGGCTAATAAAATCTAACGCAAAATCTCAAGAAATTCTAACTTCCCAGCACCAAAAGTTGTTACAAAAAAATTTTTGATAAATCAGATTTTCCCGGGAATCTGACTTATATGGAGGCAATCCTAAAAAAAAGTATGGTCCCCAACTTCGAAACCACCTGAACAACATGTTGCTTGGGCAATATCAATCGTCCAAACAATATTAGATCCAACAAATGGCAATATAAAAATTTCAGAGGATACCATAAAATATCCTTTATCGATTAATTTTGTAAGTTTTGTAACTTCACTTGTGAAAATATTCTGAAAATTTACTATAAACTTAATAAAAATAGGAAAAAATAAAAAATAAAGAAACATTCGAGATCGAATCTAAATCCGAATCCGAACCTGAAAATTCTCCTCCACCATCTTCCTCTTCTCCAAGACAACCACAAAAAAAAAAACGGAAAAATACGTTTGAATTTGCTCCAACTTTGAATAATGAAAATTTATTACAAAACGAAGAAACTCGTATTGTACCTTCGAAATGGAAAAGTGCGTCCGAACCTGCGTCAGATGTAAATGAAAATTTATTAAAAAACAGAGAAACTTGTACTGTACCTTCGAAACAGAAAAGTGCACCTGAACCTGCGTCAAATGTAAGTAATGATCGTGAAATAGAATTTTTCCTATTAAGCGAAATCTGAAAACGTGCGGAAGAAAAAGCTAGAAAAAGAAATTATGAGGAAATATTCGAAAGTGAAAATGAGAATGAAAGTGAAAATGAAAGTGAAAATGAAAGTGAAAATGAAAGTAATGAAAATGAAAGTGAAAATGAATCAAATAACGAAAGTAGCAATAATGATAATAATGAAGAATAATTTTTTTTTTTATTTGTATATAAATTTTTTTGTTTATTTATATTATTTATAATAAATAATAATAAATAAAAATAAATGTTTTATAATAAATAATAATAAATAAAAATAAACGTTTATCGTGAAAATATAAAATTTTGAAAAAATGAAACGAAACGAAAACAAGCAGATTATTTCGAAAAGCTTCGAAAATATTTTGAAATATCTAAATTACGGAAATTTATTATACCGAAAATTTTCAAAATTTTATTACATGATAAATTTTCGGAAATTTATATTAACGTTGTTA
This sequence comes from Diversispora epigaea, assembly GCA_003547095.1. Classification (NCBI taxonomy): domain Eukaryota; kingdom Fungi; phylum Glomeromycota; class Glomeromycetes; order Diversisporales; family Diversisporaceae; genus Diversispora; species Diversispora epigaea. The sequence goes on from PQFF01000399.1 coordinate 40,811, forward strand.
CCGGATAGAATTACCATAACAGAAATATATCAAATCATATAACTACATCAGTAAATTTTTTTAAACGTAAGCCTTCGAAGTCCTTCACTCCGATAACCTTCGAATACCTCCAATATAAACATAATATTTACGAAGGTTATTGGTACCGAAAACCTTCATTTTTATTAATAAAACGTAATACTCCGGAGGTTATTGATATTGATAACCTTCAATAACCTTCACTTTATCATAATAAACGTAATATTTGCGAAGGTTATTGGTTCGATAACCTTCAATAACCTTTGAAAACGAAATTATTACAATAACCTCCGACATAAAAAATTTCCTGATGTATTATATTATTTAACTTTGTATTTTATTAGAATAATTATTTAACGAAAATATAAATATTAACATAGTAATTTATTTAATAACGATTAACAATAATTAGTAATATTTATTAATATGTAATAGTAAGCAAAATAGTTTAGTTACACAAAATAACACAAGTCACATGTTCATGTGACATAGTTACACAAATATTATATAACTATTATTAATTATCATTAATTAGTATTACTTAGTAGTAATTATTATTACATAGTATTAATTAATATTAATTATTAGTATAACCTATAGTATACATGTCGTCAAAAGTAAAAAGCCATTGACTCAACTACTGAAATTTAGTTGCGTCTATGTAATTGCGTCAAAATAATTGCGTCAATTGCGTCAATTGCGTCAATTTTTCATATGACTCAATTTCAAATTTTTAAATTTTAATTGCGTCTGACTCAATTCAATAGTTTTGACGACATGTATAACCTATAGTATATATTTAGTAAGTCATATAGTAAATATATTAACCAGTAGTATTAATGCACAGTAGTAGCACAGTAATCTAACAAGTATAAAAAGGGAACTTATTCGACTTGGTTCCTTCAGCTTTTAACCTTAGAGTTCTAAGTTCAAGGAAGTTGGAAGATAATATTATAATTATAAAAATATAATTGTATTATTAAGAAGTAATTATTAAATAAAATATTAATAAATGTTAAATAAAATAATTAAAGTGATTTATTATCGTATTTATTTGACATAATGTTTATTAAAATTGTTTAATAAAGGAAGTACTAATAAATTAAAGATGATATCTTTAATAAAAGATGGAAGTATCTAAAATATGAGTTATAAGGAAGTTATCTATAAAGGAAGTCCGTAATAAAGGAAGTTCTAAGATTAATAATAAAAGGATTTATTATTAAAGGAAGTTATTAATAAATAAAGTTATTAATAAAAGTAAATATTAATAATGAAGTTATTAGTTAATGGAAGTAACGAAGTTATAATGACTTGAAAGAATAATTAGTTTGTTAGTTCTAACTAAAAACTAACTGGTGCCTTCTAAAGTAAAGAGATAACCAAACTGAAAGTCTTGTACCTAACAGGAAGGACTATAAACTCCTTAAAAGAACCGTAAGTGGGAAGTATGAAAGTACACTCGCGACAACGTCAGTATTCCGTCATATTTTCGAAAATTTCCGTAGGTCCCGTAATATGATGGAAATTTACGTCATGTTAAATTTTTGTAAATTTACGCCTATTAAAATTTCCTGATGATGCTTTCCACTTTACTAATATAATTGTATTATTTTTATGTCGTCCAGTAATTATGAATCCAAATATTTTATTACCTATTATTAATTGTACATGTTGGTTTATAATTACTATACATCACAGGTCAAAATATAATATATTATATAAATATTTGGTACCAATAATAGGTGTAAATCATTTGCCGAAGTTTAGCAAATATCAAGTACTTGATATGTGTAAAATAAGTGTAAAATAGGTGTAAGATATATATATATATAATAATATCTAATACCTGATATGTATAAAATATGTGCATAATATATGTAAAATATATATAAGATATGTATAATATATGTAAAATGTAGAATATTAGGTACCTGATATGTATTTTTTATAATAGTAATTCTGACTGTAATATTGTAATTATAATATAATGTAATTATATAAAATTAAACATAATTATCAATGGTTATTACATATAAAACTTTTTATTTTATAAGTAAATCTTAAAAATAATACTAAGTAACTTTAAAAACAAAAATATAATGCATATTATATCAAAATTTCAGACCTATTATCCCTTAAACTGTAAGTAATTTCAGTTTGCAAATTTTTTCTTAAATATATCACATATAAAAATTAATGAAAATTTCAGTTTATGTGATGAAATTTTTATCATGAATGACTAATCATTAATAACATGTGATCAAACTAAGAATGGAAGGCTCAATTGATATCAAGGCTGACTCAATAATTGTGCCTTTGGCTAATTAATTTTGTACCAGCTAAATTTTGACTAAATTCTGGCTCAAAGGTTAATTAATTTTTTTTGACTAAATTCAGACGCAATTTCTGATTGGCTAGTGTAAGTTTGGTCACGTAACAAAAAGTTGATCAGTTAAAATTATTAATTAATTTTACCAATATTAATATTTTAATATATTGTTTTAAAATAACTATAATTTGGTCAATTTTAATATTACAGAAATGAAATATATATCATCTTGTAGCTAAGAACCAGATCTTTTGATCTGTTATAAAAATATAATAGATTTGAAATTAAAGTTAAAATTAATTATTTTTAAAAATTTAAAAATAATTATTTAATAAATTTTATAATTGTGCCAGTCAATTAAAATTGCGTCATTATTTAGCCTTTGCGCCAGAATTTAGCCATTGCGCCTGATTGCACCGTGACTAAATTTCAGGTTCAATTGGCTAAATTAAATCTGATTAAATTCCTGATTCAACTTGTATTGCGTCTATCATCCCTAGATCAAACTTCAAACTTTCGAACTATCATATAAAAGTCACATGATCTTCACATTTGAAAATTAATTATTTTTTAATAAAGTACTGATTTTACAAAAATTTACTCTTTATCTTTAAATATCTTGAAAATTAATCAGAGCTGGCTGAAATAATAATAAAAAATATAGAATTAATTATAATAAAAAATAGTTACTATTATAATTTTTGAGATTATGAAGTAGAATTTCAACTTTAAATAAGAGCAAAAAAAATAATAATTTTTTTTTAAATTTGTAAAATTTGTTTTTATTAATTAATATCAAAAACATTACTAAGCAACCTCAAAGTTAAGAATGAATCACATCTACCACAAAATTTTCACACTTATTACTTTAAAATTAACTGAATAATAAATTTTTAAAATTTATACAATAATTTTTTGAAATTTTAAAATCTAAACAGTTATTATTTAGTTAAATTGAAAGTAATAAGCATGAAAATTTTATGGTAGATGTGATTCATTCTAAACTTTGAGGTTATTTAGTACTATTTTTGATATTTAATTAATAAATAAAAGACTTATATATGCAACAATTATTTTCAAAATTTTAAAATAAAAAAATTTAACAAAAGTATTTTATTTTTATTTTTTTTGTACATATGATATTTTTATTAAATTTTAAAATTTTAAATAAAAATATATAATTATTGTCTATACAAAATTACAAAATAATTGGTCAATATTTAAAGAAATTATTAAAGGATTTATATTAATTTTTATAAAATGTGAGCAAATTTGTCTGCAAAACAAGTTTAAAAGATATTAAAATTAAGAGAATAATACGTATTTGAAGTTTGAACAGATGAAAAACTTTAAAATAACTATTATTTGTCTAATTTTAATTAAATAAATTTGATATTTTTACAATGAACGTAATTAATTTTTTTATTTAAGGTTACTTAGTACTATTTTTAGTATTATTTATAAAATAAAAAGTTTCATATATAATAATAATTAAATATTTTATATTACTATTACATATAAAACTTTTTATTTTATAAGTAAATACTAAAAACAATACTAAGTAACCTTAAATATAAAAATTAATTACGTTCACTGTAAAAATATAAAACTTATTTAATTAAAATTAGACAAATAATAGCTATTTTAAAGTTTTTCATCTGTTCAAACTTCAAATACATATTTAAAGCTCTCAACGGTTCGGTTCGGTCCGGTTTGGCAGTAAAATCGAAACCGAACCGAAACTTCCAGTTCGGATTCGGTTTGAAACCGGGAACATAAATACTCAAACCGAAACCGAACCGAAACTGAACCGGTTTAAACCGAACCGAACCGGGTTTTTTCGGTTTAAATATTAATTTTTTTTTTTTACCTTCCAATAACGCGAAATTAATTATACAATAATTTTTTTATAATAATCCTTTCAGATCTGTATTTCATCTTTTAATATTATCTTATCCTTAAATTACCAGTTAAAATTATATTAATTTTATATTGAATATTTTATTTATTAATGAAAAAATAGATCCAAAATTAATTAAAACTAATTTTAAAATTATATAAAATATCTTAAAATTATCCAAAATAAATTTTTAAAACTATATAAAATTAATTTTAAAATTATATAAAATAAATTTTAAAAACTATATTTAAAATTATATAAAATTAATAAAAAAATTTACATAATTTAGTTATTTTCATTAATTTTATTAATATTTTCATTAATTTCATTAATATTTTCATTANAATACTCAAACCGAAACCGAACCGAAACTGAACCGGTTTAAACCGAACCGAACCGGGTTTTTTCGGTTTAAATATTAATTTTTTTTTTTTACCTTCCAATAACGCGAAATTAATTATACAATAATTTTTTTATAATAATCCTTTCAGATCTGTATTTCATCTTTTAATATTATCTTATCCTTAAATTACCAGTTAAAATTATATTAATTTTATATTGAATATTTTATTTATTAATGAAAAAATAGATCCAAAATTAATTAAAACTAATTTTAAAATTATATAAAATATCTTAAAATTATCCAAAATAAATTTTTAAAACTATATAAAATTAATTTTAAAATTATATAAAATAAATTTTAAAAACTATATTTAAAATTATATAAAATTAATAAAAAAATTTACATAATTTAGTTATTTTCATTAATTTTATTAATATTTTCATTAATTTCATTAATATTTTCATTAATTTCATTAATATTTTCATTAATTTCATTAATATTTTCATTATCTAATTTCCACCAACCTTTCAAACACATGCACATCCTAATTGTATTTGAATTTAAACTGCATCTCCTTTGTGTTACTAAATCTGTATCTCCTGAGAATATTCGTACAACAGGAACACTAGTTCCTATTCAAAATAAAATAAAAATATGTATTTAAAAAAATAATTATAAATATTATTTTTATAATATTAAAAATTATACCGTGAATTGAAAGATAATCACGAGCCATTTTAGCAAGGTTAGGAAATTCTAATTCATGTAACTATAAATAAAATAAAGCATATATTATATATATCAATATTTAATTGAATTTATTACAATTTTAATATTATACCTTCCAGTATGATAATGAATCTATATCAAAATTAGATGCAGGTTCTTTCAAATAAGATTCTAATTTATCTTTGTATACTACTTTTCGCTTTTTGAAAATATGATTAGTTAATGCAGTTTGTCTTGATATTGATATAATTGATTCTTGATTTTCATCAGGTTTGTATTTACTTTTCCATAAATCAGTAATTTGTTGTTTACATGTTTTAATATATTTAGAATCAAATCCTTTTTCTTTAAAATAAGTCAATTTCAAACGAGGGTCCAAAACTATTTAATAGAAAACAAAAGTATTAATAATTAAAATTTAAATTTAAATAAATATAAAAATATAAATAGATATCATACTTGTTGCAAGAATATAAACTGAACCATCAGAAGTTGGATAATAGTTATCAAGTTTTCGTATTGAAAGATTTATAGCATCATTTACATCAGTTGGAAGTTCATTGGTTTGTTGAAATTCTTCAATATTATCAAATAAATAGTTGTAAACTGGAACAGTTTGACCTAGAGTAGGAAATTTTGATGTACTCATTTCCAAGGTAGCATTTTTAAAACACTATAATAAATTATAATTAATATACTTTATTAAAGAATATTTATTTATAACATTAATTATACCTTTAATAAATCTTTTATAGTGTTTAATTTGTTCCATTCTTCTTCTTGTAACAAATATACGGAAAGATTATTATCAACAGATGCCATATTATGAAGTGGCTAATAAAAAAAATAATATATTTAGACAATAATAAAAATCAATATAATTAATATAAATCCTTTTACCTCACGAAGAAATATTGCTCGCTCAATCATGTCATATGTAGAATTCCATCTGATTTTTATATCAGGAATTAATTGAAGTTCCTTTACATTAACAGCTTTGCATTGTTGACAAAATCTTTCACGTCGTAATGGAGAAGCTCTAATTTTAACCACCAATTTTCTTAATTTTGCAATCACTCCTAAAGAAGTTTCATTAATAAAATCTTGTAATATATCTTGTTTATTTTCTGGTCCCAATCCATGTAATGCTTTTAGAATGATTTGAGCAGCAAGGTTAATAATATGGGCAAGGCATCGTACACGTTGATTTCCAGAGCTAAATGTAATTCCTTCATCAGCACAATATACATCCAAACAATTAAACATTGAATCCATATTAGTTACATTGTCAGTGGTAACTCCTAACATCTAAAATATATATTAATAAATAAATATATTTAAATAATCAAAATATAATAAAAATAAACTAACCTTATTCAAAATTCCATATTCTTTTATTGTACTAAAAAAAATCCTTGCAAGATTTTCATCTGAATGTGTTCCTTCTAATAGTTGAAAATCAAGAATTGTATTTTTTAATTCCCAGTTTGAAGAAATCCAATGAGCACTTATTCCAAGAAAAGGTATTTGATTTTTTGAAGTCCATGCATCTAAAGCAAAAGAAATGCAACTGGAAATTTCTTGCAATTCTTCTTTAATTCTTTTTTTTCATTTTCAAAGGATTTGAGAATTTTGTTTCGAATAGTATTACTAGTAGGTAATATGGCATTTGGATTAAGTCTTTTTATCATGGTTTTAAATGATTCTTTATCAACAACGATAAAAGATTGATCATCAGCTACAATCCAATTTATTAAATCTTCAATCCAATTTTCTTGAGTAAATATCTACAATTTATTTAAAGTTAATATTAAAAAATGAAGTTTAAAGAATTAACCTGTTTCAATTTCATGAACTACTTTCTAACCTCCATTTCTGTCACTAATTAAACTTATTCACCACAATTAGTAACATCTCCATTTAAATTTTCAAACAGATTGAATAAATATTCACAGATAAATTAACGATTTAATCTATTTTAAGAAAACGTTGATTTCTTCGCGAATATTTGTTCAATTTGTATGAAAATTTAAACAAAGATACTACTAAATGTAATAAATAAGTTTAATTAGTAATGGAAATAGAGTTTAAAAAGCAGTTCTCAAGATCGAAATTGGTAAAGTTGTACTGTTAATATAATATTAAAAAAATTTATACATGCCAATGCTGTTTTTGATTTAAAAAATTTATCCAATGGTCCTGAAGTAGATATTTCTGGATTCAAATTTTTATGTTCACGACAAATATGGCTTCTTAATGTAGAAGTTGAACTATCTTTAGCAGCCTTATAACTTTTACTAAAATATAAAGGTCAAAAGTATATACATTTAATATTTTATATATTTACATTATATACATATATCTTTCTTTAATACTCACACGCAATGATTACAATAATATCTATTTTCTTCTTTATTTAAAGTAAAAAACTGATAGATAGAGGCTTTTCTTTTATTATTGGCATTATCACTATTATTGCCGTTATTATTAATTACTGGTAAATTGTTATTGCTTGCTTCTGTTAAATTACTATTACTGGTTTCTTTTGAAACTGATGGTTCATTATGTTCTATATTTTCTTGAGAATTTTCTGATTCAGTATCACTTATAATCTCGGCCATTATAATTATAAAAAAAATAATCGTCAAAAAAAATCTAGATCTTTATTAATATAAATAGATGGTGAAACCATGACAATATATAAACCGAAAATTTCGGTTTCGGTTTCAGTTTTTCGGTTCAGTTTCTATGAATAAACCGAAACCGAACCGAAACCGAACCGAGATATTCAGTTTGTATATTTAATAAACCGAAACCGGACTGAACCGAAACCGGCGGATCGGTTTCGGTTTTTATCAAACCGATTGAGAGCTTTATACATATTATTCTCTTAATTTTAATAAAATAAGTCTAAAATTTTGATATAATATGCATTATATTCTTGTCTTTAAAGTTATTTAGTATCATTTTTGAGATTTACTTATAAAATAAAAAGTTTTATATGTAATAACCATCAATAATTATGTTTAATTTTATATAATTATATTATATTATGATTACAACATTACAGTCAGAATTACTATTACAAAAAATACATATCAAATACCTAATATTCTATATTTTACATATATTATATATATTTTATATATATCTTACATATTATACATGTCGTCAAAACTAATTTGGCCTTGACTCAACTCTTAAATTTTCAATTTTTAATTGCGTCTGACTTAACTAATTGCGTCAGTTATTAGTAAAAATCAAAATTTGCCTTAACTCAACTTCAATTTTTCTCAATTTTAATTGCGTCTAACTCAATTCAATAGTTTTGACGACATGTATATTACATATCACTGGTCGAAAATTTATAAAAACTATACCTATCGGATACCAGATAGGTGTAGTATCTGTGCTTAATATCGTACACATATCGGGTACCCGATATGTTTTTTACACATATCGGGTATCCGATAAGTGTGAAAAATGGTTTCTCATACCTATCGGGTACCCGATATGTGTACGATATTAGGCACAGATACTACACCTATCTGGTACCCGATAGGTGTAGTTTTTATAAATTTTCGACCAGTGTATATTATACACATATTTTACATATATCAAATATCAGATATTATTATATATATATATATCTTATATCTATCTTACGCTTATTTTACACATATCGAGTATCTGATATTTGCTGAACTTCGCCAAATGATTTACATCTATCTTGTACCAGATGTCTATATAATATATTATATTTTGACTATACATGTTCCTAAAATTGATTTTAAATTTTTGAAGTATTTCATCTTTTTAAGATTTATGCAAAATCTATTCTATATATAGAAGTAAAAAAAGTATTCAATTATATATATCTTTGATCAAGAAATTTATCTGGATGGTCAAAAAATTTTGGATTTTAAGTAAAATAATTTCATCTTTTATGAAAAACTATTTCGACTTTTTTTCCCAAAATTGTAATTTCGAAGTCCTAAAATAATTTAATATACAAGTATAATTTTGATCTGTGTAGTCTACAACTCTTTATCAAATAAAAAATATAAGAAGATAGTGTTTACAATGTTCTGGCAATTTTCCTTGTGGTTTTATAGAAGTAAAGGAGATATATATCTTTTTACAGAATATATAAATCTTAATGTTTTAATGCAATAGATATACAATAAGGATCATAAATGGATTACCAATTTTAATAGTATAGACTCTAAATCATGATATTTATATTACTTATTTAAGTATAAAAACTTATGTTGTAGAATCATAACTAATATTCTTGGTCCACCTTTTAACATTCGCCAACCAAATTCTCAAGGTCTAAAATTTGACATCTACTATTTGTAATATAGATTTATTATAGAAATACAAGGTAAATAATATGAACAATACGTTAAAGATGGAAGGCTCAATTGATATCAAGGCTAGCTCAATAATTGCGCCTTTGGCTAATTAATTTTGCGCCAGCTAAATTCTGACTAAATTCTGGCTCAAAGGCTAATTAAATTGCGCTGGCTAAATTCTGGCTCAAAGGCTAATTAATTTTTTTCTGGCTAAATTCAGGTGCAATTTCTGATTGGCTGGCGCAATTTTGGTCACGTGGCAAAAGGTTGATCAAATAAAATTATTAATTAATTTTACTGATATTGATATTTTAATATATTGATAGGGTAGCAACACCCTTTATAAATAAATTTTTTTGTATAGACAACAGTGGGGTTGTGACCTACTGATTCTGGAATTACATTCCAGGAGTGGTTGGTCAGGCGGTTTATAAACTAATTTCCTATGGAAATTAGACCTTATATAGTCAATTTTTATTCTTTCATATGCATCTTAGTTCGTCTTTGTTACTAGTATTGAAAATGAATAAAAAGGAGACTTCACTCGTCAAAAAAAAAAAAAAAAAAAAAAAAAAAAAAATTTTAATATATTGTTTTAAAATAGCTATAATTTGATCAATTTTAATATTACAGAAATAAAATATATATCATCTTGTAGCTAAGAACCAGATCTTT
>PQFF01000399.1:51894-65994 GCA_003547095.1 Diversispora epigaea
TATTGAAAATGAATAAAAAGGAGACTTCACTCGTCAAAAAAAAAAAAAAAAAAAAAAAAAAAAAAATTTTAATATATTGTTTTAAAATAGCTATAATTTGATCAATTTTAATATTACAGAAATAAAATATATATCATCTTGTAGCTAAGAACCAGATCTTTCGATCTGTCATAAGAATATCATAGTAGAAAATCGCTCCTAGTTATGTAAAATTAATTTGAAATTAAAGTTAAAATTAATTATTTTTAAAAATTTAAAAATAATTATTTAATAAATTTTATAATTGCGCCAGCCAATCAGAATTGCGCCATTATTTAGCCTTTGCGCCAGAATTTAGCCATTGCGACTGATTGCGCCGTGGCTAAATTCCAGGCTCAATTGGCTAAATTAAATCTGGCTAAATTCCTGGCTCAATTCGTATTGCGCCTACCATCCCTACAATACGTAAAATACAAAAATGAGGAAAACTTTGAAAAACAATTAATACATGATTAACTCAAAAACAAATTATATGAAGAAAACTGGATTGTTTAAAAATATATTTGATATTATAAAGATCTATACACAGGTCGAAATAATATATATCGGGTATATATCGGGTACCAGATAGGGGGTGTGCACGTCCCGAAGTTCAGGTATCTATTGGGTACCAGATAGGTACCTGATAGGTACCCGATAGGTATCAGATAGATACCAGATAGGTACCCGATAGGTACCAGATAGGTACCAGATAGGTACCAGATAGGTGCCAGATAGGTACCTGATATATAAAATATATGATATTAGGTATCTGATATATATAAAATATCATATCGGGTATTTAATATCACATAACAAGATTTTGATCAATTCTATACAAATTTTTTTTATATTAATTCTATGCAAAGTTTTTATGAGATATTAAAAATTCAGCAAAAAATATGCAAATAAAATTATAATTAAAGTAATTAATTTAGATAATTATTTTACAACGTTACGCGATATAGTGTTATGTGTATTTTAACTGTTAATGTTATTTGATATAATATTTATTATTTATTTTATAACAATATAAAAAAATAAAATCGGAAATAATTCACAATCGTTTCTACATACAAAACTTTTTATTTTAATAAGTAAATATCAAAAACGTGATTAATAACCAAAAATGCTGAGAATGTACAAAAAATTTCAGACCAAGAACTTTAAAATTGACGGAATAATAGATGCTCAAACTCAAACGTTTTAAAATATTAAACGTTTGAGTTTAAGTATCTATTATTCTGTCAATTTTAAAGTTCTTGGTCTGAAATTTTTTGTACATTCTCAGCATTTTTGGTTATTAATCACGTTTTTGATATTTACTTATTAAAATAAAAAGTTTTGTATGTAGAAACGATTGTGAATTATTTCCGATTTTATTTTTTTATATTGTTATAAAATAAATAATAAATATTATATCAAATAACATTAACAGTTAAAATACACATAACACTATATCGCGTAATGTTGTAAAATAATTATCTAAATTAATTACTTTAAAACTTTGCATAGAATTAATATAAAAAACATTTGCATAGAATTGATCAAAATCTTGTTATATAATATCAGGTACTCGATATGACATTTTATATATATCAAGGTCAGGTGCCCAATATCATATATTTTATATATTGGGTACCTATTGAGTACCTATCTGATACCTATCAGGTACCCAAACTTCGGAACGTGCACACCCCCTATCTGGTACCCGATATATACCCAATATATATTATTTCGACCTGTGATATATAGTTATTCTAGAGCATTTTTGTAAATTGGGTCATTATAGATTATAATCAGTAACTGTTGTTTAACAAAAAAATCTGTGCCTATTTATTCTAAAATCCAGAAATTGTTATTTCTAGTATAATAAAATAAAAGATTTTATCAAGTATTTTAACAGATAAAATGAAAAAAAAAATAGATAATTTGTTTGATTCATTTTAGTATAAAAGATATAAAAAAGTAATATATAGCATATTATTTTTTGATAGCATGGTTATAATAAAGATTATCATTCTCATTTTCTAACTTCAAAAAATTGTAATTTATCTCAATATTCAACTTGACTTAAGGATTTGCTTTATTGATTATTAATTTTATAAATTTCTTTCAAAAAGATTACATGTGTAATTCTAATAAAAGACATTATATGAGATTTTAATTTTCAATCGTATTGTATTCAAATACATTAGGTCCCTCAATTAATTGTTGTTGTTGATTTCTTAAAGCAAATATCTCAACATTGTTTCGAAGCAATGTGTAGCTGGCAATCCATGATATAAGATAAGTTCCATATCCAGTAGAAGTATCAGGCGGTATATTTACATTATTAAAATTATCTCTAAGAACAATACCATTTGGGATTTGAATATTGTTTTCATTGTCGTCTACAAAGTATATCTTTGCGACATAAAGATTCTGCTTTACGATTCTTAAATGAATGTTGGTGGAAAATTTGACACAACTTATGTTGTTATTTTTGTACGAAAAAGAACCTTGAAAATTCATTTCAGGAGAATCTGTTAGTAACATTGTAATTATGTAAAAATAATGAATAATAGATAAATTAATAAATTGGATAAGTTTTAAATTTTTAATTTAATTTAATTAAAATATTAACAAAAATATTTAATTAATTTTTTTTTTCATATTTTGTTTATATGTAATGTACTCACATTTCTTTTAAAGAAAATTTTTTTAAAAAAAGTAAATCTGTCAGATTCTAAATTAAGATATTATATTTTCACAATATCATGTGAATGAATGTAAATTGGGTTTCAATTATTAATACAATTTTATATAAAAAAAAATGAATTATAATTTTATTGTAATAAACAATTATGTTAAATTATAATGTCATCAGAAAATTTTTTCAGGCGTAATATTCTATAATTTTAACATGATATTAAATTTTCATAATTTTTCATGTAATATTATAGAAATTTTCAGAAATTTTCGAAAATTATTGAAACATTAAAATTTCGTAATATTATGAACGTTATTTTTCGTAATTTTAATGTTTTAAAAAATTTTCAAAAATTTTCGTAATTTTTACGAAAATATTTGCCTCAAAAATTTTCGAAAGTTTATCGTTTTAAAAAATTTTGAAAATTTGTCTCAATACTATCTTGTTTATTTATTTTATGTAATACAAAATAATCTTGTTTATTTATTTTATTTCGAACTTTCCCTATAAGAAGTCGTATTATTTAAAATATACTTAAATTTTTTTAAAATATATTTAAAATTTTTTAAAATATACTTAAAATATACTTAAAATATACTTAAAATTTCTTAAAATATACTTAAAATTTTTTAAAATATACTTGAAATATATATACAGGCTGATTATGAAAGTTTTAAAATTTTAGATCAGATGATATCCTCTCAGATTTTATTTATTTTTTTAAAGAAATTTAAAAATCAAAAAAATCTCAATATTTTATTAAGAAAACTACTTCTCAACTCCTAAATAAAAATATTTAACACAAAATTTTACATATATTTGTAATTTTTAAAAATATTTTATTAAGTAAATAAGAGTTTAAATATAAGTAGACCTGTTAGTAAGTACTTGTCAACCCATCAAATCCGATCCTAACTCATTAACCTAACCCCCTTACCTTGCGGAAATTTGTTTTATTTCTTTCTTAAAAGGTTTAATAACATTATTTTATCTTATTTTTTCTTTTATTTTGTTTACTTTACTCCAAAAGAACAACTTTACTTAGTAGTTAAAATCTGTTATCAATAAATTTTATTAACTTTATTAAGAGGTAAATAAAAAAAATTTTTGTGTAATAGATTATTAGTCAATTTTTATAATCAGCCGATATGTTTATATCTTTTTTTAATCTACATTGCTTTAGATATTTTTTGATTTTATAAATTTATGAAATTTTAATATTTAACTAAAAATAAATAATAAATATTAAGTATAAAGGTAATGTATTAATATGTTTGAAAATAACCACTGTTATATTTTTTCAATAAATCAATTAAGATAGATGACATAATTCTTATTATATAATCTTTTTTTCAAATTGAATAAGATAATATATTTACTTCACATTTGCAATATTTACGACTATACAAAAGTTAATATGCTTAATTGAAACAAAANAACTCCTAAATAAAAATATTTAACACAAAATTTTACATATATTTGTAATTTTTAAAAATATTTTATTAAGTAAATAAGAGTTTAAATATAAGTAGACCTGTTAGTAAGTACTTGTCAACCCATCAAATCCGATCCTAACTCATTAACCTAACCCCCTTACCTTGCGGAAATTTGTTTTATTTCTTTCTTAAAAGGTTTAATAACATTATTTTATCTTATTTTTTCTTTTATTTTGTTTACTTTACTCCAAAAGAACAACTTTACTTAGTAGTTAAAATCTGTTATCAATAAATTTTATTAACTTTATTAAGAGGTAAATAAAAAAAATTTTTGTGTAATAGATTATTAGTCAATTTTTATAATCAGCCGATATGTTTATATCTTTTTTTAATCTACATTGCTTTAGATATTTTTTGATTTTATAAATTTATGAAATTTTAATATTTAACTAAAAATAAATAATAAATATTAAGTATAAAGGTAATGTATTAATATGTTTGAAAATAACCACTGTTATATTTTTTCAATAAATCAATTAAGATAGATGACATAATTCTTATTATATAATCTTTTTTTCAAATTGAATAAGATAATATATTTACTTCACATTTGCAATATTTACGACTATACAAAAGTTAATATGCTTAATTGAAACAAAAAAAATATTTTAAACAACTTACAAAAATGAAATAATCTCAACTAATAAATTACTATTTTCGAATTCAATATTTGAAAACTTATTTTTTAATTACTTCAAACCATCTAAATTTTTCTGTAATATAAATATTATAAAATAATCAATTATTTTATAATATATTAAAGTAAAATGGCATGAATATAAAAAAATATTAGGATTTACAATGCTGATTTTAAAATTATCAATTAAATTAATAATATTTTTATCAATTTAATTATTTAATAATTTTTGTTGACAAGATCTAAATAATTTCACTTTATCTTTAGTCTTCAGAATACATAATCACTTAACACTTGACCAATTAATTAAATTGATTATTCTTGATTCTATTGATTTACATTGGTCAAATGAAAAAAATAGGACGATTTTATTATGAATAGGATTCTGATTAATGACTAAATTTGCTAAGATTTATTAAGTATAGGCAGTTGATTTTTTCTAATTTATGAATTTTTACAAATAGGATGTTCGATGACCAGTGCTATAATTTATAACAAATGCTACTACATCAGTAAATTTTTTTAAACGTAAGCCTTCGAAGTCCTTCATTCCGTTAACCTTCGAATACCTCCAATATAAACGTAATATTTACGAAGGTTATTAGTACCGAAAACCTTCATTTTTATTAATAAAACGTAATACTCCGGAGGTTATTGATATCGATAACCTTTAATAACCTTCACTTTATCATAATAAACGTAATATTTGCGAAGGTTATTGGTCTGATAACCTTCAATAACCTTTGAAAACGAAATTATTACAATAACCTCCGACATAAAAAATTTCCTGATGTAGGTTAATAATTGCATATTTAATAAATTAGGTAATATTGTATATGGAAAAATATATATTGAACTTTTATGTTTTTTTTATTCAAATGATCCATGATTAATCTTTAAATTTCTTTCAGATCTTTAGATAATAAAACTTTTTTATCTGTAAATATTATTATAATAATTATTTAAAGAAGTTAATCAAAGGATTGTATTTATAAAATTAAAAAGTAAACTTACTACATAATTGACATTATTTTCTGCATCTATTATAGATTGATTAATATCTTCAGTTTGTGAACTGGATTCTATTACTTAATACTTATTGGACGCTTTCCTGTGTTAATCTATATATTGATACATAAAGAGTAAACAACTATAATTATTATTTTAGTTTTATTTTTCTACTAATTTNTTATGAATTTTTACAAATAGGATGTTCGATGACCAGTGCTATAATTTATAACAAATGCTACTACATCAGTAAATTTTTTTAAACGTAAGCCTTCGAAGTCCTTCATTCCGTTAACCTTCGAATACCTCCAATATAAACGTAATATTTACGAAGGTTATTAGTACCGAAAACCTTCATTTTTATTAATAAAACGTAATACTCCGGAGGTTATTGATATCGATAACCTTTAATAACCTTCACTTTATCATAATAAACGTAATATTTGCGAAGGTTATTGGTCTGATAACCTTCAATAACCTTTGAAAACGAAATTATTACAATAACCTCCGACATAAAAAATTTCCTGATGTAGGTTAATAATTGCATATTTAATAAATTAGGTAATATTGTATATGGAAAAATATATATTGAACTTTTATGTTTTTTTTATTCAAATGATCCATGATTAATCTTTAAATTTCTTTCAGATCTTTAGATAATAAAACTTTTTTATCTGTAAATATTATTATAATAATTATTTAAAGAAGTTAATCAAAGGATTGTATTTATAAAATTAAAAAGTAAACTTACTACATAATTGACATTATTTTCTGCATCTATTATAGATTGATTAATATCTTCAGTTTGTGAACTGGATTCTATTACTTAATACTTATTGGACGCTTTCCTGTGTTAATCTATATATTGATACATAAAGAGTAAACAACTATAATTATTATTTTAGTTTTATTTTTCTACTAATTTCATATATTCATACCATGATCTTAGAGTAAGATTCATTATCAATATATTTTTTTTTAGAACTACCATTTTCATTTTTATCTTTGATACCACTTTCCTCATCATTGTCATTAATCTGCAGAATAGTAATTAAAATTTTGAAAACGTATTCGCAATTAGTAAAAAACTAATTCAGAAAATCAATAAAATCAATTTTTTAGAAGTACAGCAAAATTCAATTATTTTGTAACCTACATTAAGAAATTAATATAATTCTGATGTGCTAGAATTATCTGTAAGTAATTTGAATTCAGTCTAAAAAAACTATTTAATTAATAATTATTTGGTCTTCACAATAAACTGGATAATTCGCTTAAATATAAATACTATACTTCGTCTTTACTACCTGTTATTTCAAAAATTTCTGATTTTTGTTCAGAAGGACTTTGATCAATCTTGTTGTTCAAATTTTATAAAAAGAATAAAAAAATAAATAAAAATTATAAATACAAGAATAATAAATAGTAATAAGAGAAATTTACAACATAAACATCGGATCTTTTATTTATTTGATCATTTGTTTTTGTTGTTTGAAAATCATGTTTTAACTGTTTTAATTGTTCTTGTTTAAATAAAATATTACGTTAACAAAAAAAAGATTAAAGCGTAGTTTAAAAAATTTTTTTCTTACTTTTGCTTACAATCTCCTTATATATAATAAGGTATCTTCTATAATTTTCAAACAATTTTCTTTCTAATAAGATCATTTAAAAATAGGTTAATTGAGTTGTAATAAGAAGAAACTATGATCAAATAATAGAATACCTTACAATCTGTTTTTTAATAATATCGCGGACATACTACACAACATCATTGTCAATACCATTAATTGTAATTATATTGGAGAAACTTTTATTATATATATCTAACACTCATTATAGTGTTATGATAAAATCTTTATCATAGACAAATCTTAAAAATAAGTTAATACACTTTCACTTTTTTAACCATATTTTGGCAAAAAATATATTTGTCCTGATGTAAGGTTGACAAAACTTTGTATCCAGTGTGAACTTATCAATTTTTGTCATCTATTATTTGCAAAAAGAATAAGTTTTCTGATTAATCATCAGAAAATTAACAGGCTTGTATACCAATAATTATTTTAACCCCATCCAGTTGCAAGTTATTTAATTGTAATTATGTAGTTGAATATATAAAAGTTTCAGGCAATCCTTAATATATGATTTTATCTATCCCTTTCATATTGAACAATCAGGTAGCAGATCGGACCTCTTGGACACAGGTTAACACTCTCCCTAAAAGTAAATCTTTCCGCCAACCACTTCTCTTACACGTGTATTGAACACAAAATATTTGCACGTAAACTCTGGATATTAGCATTCCAGTATCTTTTCTGTTTAACCAAGTTATCTACCTTTTTGTTAAACTTAAAGGCAGGGTTTAATAATCCTGTATAACAAAAGTAGCACGTGTACATTGTAAACAGAAATTATCAATAATACCTAACCTTTAGTAACTTTTATATACGAGTAAGGTAGTAAAAAAAAAAACACATGTTACAAAGGGAAAGTCTAATTTTAATTGACAATATTACACAAATATTTATATTAGTTTTACAATTGAATTTTAAATTAAGAAAATTATTTTTTCGTTACAAATTACATGTAAAGAATTATGAAAGGATAATTAAATATGAATGTATATTTGTTGGGTCCTAAACTCTTTACATCATAAAGAAATGGAAATTCCTTTCTCTATTCTACATTAGTTATTACCATTATTATCATTATTATTATCGTCTAAAATTATATTATTGTTACTTAAAAGATTATTATTTTGTGAGAAATGGCTTTCCAAGCCTCTATTGTTATTACTGCTACTAATAATAACTGAATTATTTTTTTCCAGTTTTCTTTTTTAACCCAAACTTCGATTTTATTTAATAAGGTACGTTGTGATAATTTTTGATGACAGTAAAAAGTAGCAAATATAGCTGGACTGAGATTTATATCTAAAAATTTTTTATATTGAAGGTTATTATAATAATTTCGTTTTCAAAAGTTATTGAAAGTTATCAAACCAATAACCTTCACAAATATTACATTTATTATGATAAAATGAAGGTTATTGAAAGTTATTAATATCAATAATCTCCGGAGTATTACGTTTTATTAATAAAAATAAAAGTTTTCGATACCAATAATCCTCGTAAATATTACGTTTATGTTGAAGGTATTCGAAGGTTATCGGAGTAAAATACTTTGAAGGTTTATGTTTAAAAAAATTTACTGATGTATTTCTTTAGATAAAGCATTGTACAATTTCGTGGAGAATCATTTTTCTTTTTTCCTTCTTTTGTTAAATATCACTGTAAATTCGATCCAAAGAATTTCTGTTTCACTAAAATATTTAGATCTGTAACTTCATTAGAAAATTTTTTATGTCAAAAGTTATTGTAATAATTTCATTTTCAAAGGTTATTGAAGGTTATCGGACCAATAACCTTCGCAAATATTACATTTATTATGATAAAGTGAAGGTTATTGAAGGTTATCGATATCAATAACCTCTGGAGTATTACGTTTTATTAATAAAATTAAAAGTTTTCGATACCAATAATCCTCGTAAATATTACGTTTATGTTGGAGGTATACGAAGGTTATCGGAGTGAAGGACTTCGAAGGCGTACGTTTAAAAAAATTTACTGATGTATTTCTTTAGATAAAGCATTGTACAATTTCGTGGAGAATCATTTTTCTTTTTTCCTTCTTTTGTCAAATATCACTGTAAATTCGATCCAAAGAATTTCTGTTTCACTAAAATATTTAGATCTGTAACTTCATTAGAAAATTTTTTATGTCAAAAGTTATTGTAATAATTTCATTTTCAAAGGTTATTGAAGGTTATCGATATCAATACCCTCTGGAGTATTACGTTTTATTAATAAAAATGAAGGTTTTCGGTACCAATAACCTTTGTAAATATTACGTTTATGTTGGAGGTATTCGAAGGTTATCGGAGTGAAGGACTTCGAAGGCTTACGTTTAAAAAAATTTACTGATGTTTGTTTGGATCTTTGTTCTATTACCAGTACGATCACGTTTAATGTGTAATATGAAATGTGAAGGGATAGATTCAACTGTCGCTTTATGTTTTTTTAATAGGGTTATATTAATTTTACGATTTTTTTTTATAGTAGAAGTCATGAATTAATTGTTATTGCATTAATACGTAAATTGATAATGTAATAATTATTATTTTCTAATTATACATATATATGTTTCATAATAATTTTTTATTTATTGAATATTTAATAAAGTAATATTTTTATTTGATATCTATTATTTGTATATATAAAAATAATATATGATATGTAAGAGTGATTAGTATCACTGGTTAAATGGAAAAAAATAGGACGGTTTTATCATGAATAGGATTCCGATTGATGACTAAATTTGCTAAGATTTATTAAGTATAGGCAGTCGATTTTTTTCAATTTATAAATAGGAATTTCCGATTTATAAATTTTCACAAATAGGATGTCCGATTTATGCATATTTGCGCCATCAATAGGATTCTGATTTTTGTTCGTTTGACCAGTGTATTGTAACTTTGCTAAACGATAATTGATACTTGACTATATAAATATAACTTTTGAAGTTTCAAGTTGTTAAGTAAAATATACATCAGGAAATTTTAAAAGGCAAAAATTTGCGGAAATTTGCGAAATTTTTCGAAAAGTTTCAAAGTGAAAATTTCCAGAAGATTTTTGCATAAAATTTGCGAAAATTTCCACTTTAAAAAATTTTCGAAAAACTTGCGAAAATTTGCAAAAATTTTTGGTCAAATAAAAAATGTTTTTTATTTTGTAATACAAAATGATCTTGTTTATTTACTAAATGAATAATCTTGTTTCGAACTCTTTCAAAAATTATTATTCTCATGAAATTTTAGGATAAAAATTTTCAGAAATTTTCAAAAATTTATTTATTTCTCAAATAAGTATGTTGGTTTTTGACGAGGTTGGGGTCGTCCGAAACTTCTTGAGTCCCTTTGGTTATGTTAAACTGATGGAATAGGGTAGAGTTCCTATAAAAAAAGTTCTCGACGTTCCCTTTTCTTGATTAACACAACTCTTATACTACGATGCGTTGCCTTTTCCGTGGTTTTTTTCTGTGTAACAGGTAGTAGTTCAGCAGGTTATGTTCATAACTTTGCTGTTCTTTACCTTTTCCGTGGTTTTTCAGAGTTTCAAGTAGTCGTTCAGCAGGTTATTCATAACCTTGCTGTCTAGAAGTAGGATACTCTCGGACGCTAATATGCTTACTTAAAAACAGTGCACAGTTTATTCAATACTGTTTCTAACATCTTTTTTCTTTTCTTTTTCATTAGTATCGATTCGGAATTTTCTAAAAATTTTTGATGAATTTTTTTTTCTATTTTTTTTTAAATATTCAAATTAGATTAATTCTTTAGTTTTTTTCGATCACTTTTAAATTAATTGTTATTTTTCGCAATATTTCATAAAAATCTTTATTATGTAAAAAAATATAATAAACTAATATATATATACTAGTCATCAGTAAATTTCTGAATAATAATTTCGGTATAATAATTTAATAATCTACTTATTTTCGTTTACAAGTGAAGTTACAAATACTTACAATATTAATCGATAAAGAATATTTTATGGTATCCATTTTTTGAGTTATTAGATTAGTTTTTATTATTTTCATTATTTTTGTAATATTTCATAAAATCTTATGTAAAAAAAAAATTATAATAAACCAATGTGTTCTTTATTATGTAAAAATATAATTAACTGATAATATATAATAAACTGATAATAAAATGTAATATAATAAAAAAAATATATATTTTTGAATTTTTTTAAGGGTTTTGTTTTTTAACGCACCTGCGTTATGGCGCATGGGTTGTGTGACTGAATTTTATTGGTCAAAATTTGTGTCCCTGATTTTGTATTTTGCAGCTTAAATTTATTTGTTTTTTTATTCAATACAGGTTGTTTATAAGACGTAATTCTTTAATAAATATTTATATTTTCTTTACAATGAATAATTCTTTATTATATAATGAAAGCTCTTTACCATTTAACAATACAAATAATAATACTACAGAAACAACTTTATATCAAGGAAAATTTTTGATACCTGGCAGCAAGCTTTTGATATTATTAAAGGTTGGGCAAAATATAAAGGCTTTAAAGTTAAATATGATCGCGTTGAAAGAAATCCTGATGGAACTTTTCGCAAACGTACTATAAAATATGAGCATCAAGGTACATATATAGCAAAATCTAATGAAAAACAGACAACAACAAAACGTATAGGTTGTACGTGGTACATTAACCTTTCAGAACCACAATCAAAAAACCCGTTTAAACATGTATATGTTACAACATTTCATGATACACATTCACACATTCTTAATCCCAGTGTAATACAGTTTGGTAATAATAAGAATATACCTTCTGAAATTATGAAAGAAATTGAATTTCTTACTGTTCAATGCAAAATGGGAGCAACTACTCAAAGACAATATCTTGAAGCAAAATTCCCAGGACAAATAATTTACAATGAAGATCTGTATTACGCAATTCAAAATTTTCGACCACAAAATAAAAATAATAGTAACGATTATACTTGCACGCAAAATTATTTTGGGGCCCCGAAATTGCAATTTTGGGGAAAAAAGTCGAAATAGTTTTTCATAGAAGACGAAATTATTTTACTTAAAACCCGAAATTTTTTAACCACCCAGATTTATTCTTTGATTAAAGATACACATAACTGGGTACTTTTTTTACTTCCATATATAGAATGAATTCTGCATAAATCTCAAAAAGTCGAAATACCTCAAAAATCCAAAATCAATTTTGGGAACATGTATAGTAACGATGCTGCAAAATTATATACAAGATTACTTTTATCATCACAAGAAAATCCAATGTGGAAAGTAACTATTAAGTTTGATGATAATAATACTCTTACCCATTTATTCTGGATGTCGCCATCCCAATTAGAACTTTGGTATCAGTTTTCAGATATTGTAGTACAAGATGTAACATGTAAAACGAATAGGTATGATATGGCTCTAAGTTTATTTGTTGTTCTTGATGAAAATCAGAATATAAGACTTGTTGCACAAGCATTATTAATCGATGAAACAAAAGAATCTCATGAATGGTCGTTCAAGCAAATTAATTTAGCAACAGATAATATGCATCCACGAGTAATAATGACAGATTCGGATCCAGCTGTACATGCTGCCATTAGATCAACATTTGTTACAACATATCCTATGCATTGTACATTTCACATTAGTCAAAATTTAATTAAAAAACTTCAAAAATTACTTGGAAAAAAATTTCACGAATTTTCCTCATGGTTTTACGATATACGAAACACATTACATAAACCCATTTTCGAATCAAAATGGAAAAATCTAATAAGTAAATATTCCGAAGCACAAGAATATTTGAATAATCTATATAATACAAAAGAAGCATGGGCCCATCCTTAGACATGTAGACAATTTACTGCAGGGCTTCATGCTTCATCTCCTGTTGAAAGTATTAATGCTTGGATTAAAAGTTATATTTTCAACTCAAATATTTCTTTATGTGAACTTGCTAATATAATTGATAAAAGACAATTTTCTGAAGACAAAAATTACCAGCTTATATTATGGAAGGCAGCCATTCCTTGTAAATCTACTCATGTTTCTACATCTGCTTTTATGTTTTTCTCAATTGATAAAAAACTTGAAGAATATTTACCTCTTGCAATTTTAGAACTTCAAAGAAATGAAATTCGTCAGTGTGTTTTTTATGATGCTATACAAGTTAATCAAGAAATAATTAATGAATTTGATGAGGTAAGAATTATTATACACTGTAATTAATATTTTTTAATAGAACGAATATTAATTAAATCTAATTATTAATATTTTTTAATGGAACGAATATCAATTAAATCTAATTTAATACTAACTATAGTAAATAGTATAATTTATCCGATCAATATTTGGAAGATATGCCTGATGCACGTCAAACTACTGCATCTTGCATGATTTCTGATGTTAACAAAGAACAAATTACATCAATGTGGGCTGTATCTGTTGGAAACAAACTTATTGAAAAACATTTTATTATTTTGTTAAGTAATAATTCACATCATTGTTCATGTTTATCATTAATTAACCGGGGAATTGTTTGTAGACACTATTTTCAAATAATGTTTCGTAGTCCTATAGCAAAATTTCATATAAGACTTATTCCCTCCCGCTGGTATTATAAAAATAA
>PQFF01000399.1:66327-109068 GCA_003547095.1 Diversispora epigaea
GTAAATAGTATAATTTATCCGATCAATATTTGGAAGATATGCCTGATGCACGTCAAACTACTGCATCTTGCATGATTTCTGATGTTAACAAAGAACAAATTACATCAATGTGGGCTGTATCTGTTGGAAACAAACTTATTGAAAAACATTTTATTATTTTGTTAAGTAATAATTCACATCATTGTTCATGTTTATCATTAATTAACCGGGGAATTGTTTGTAGACACTATTTTCAAATAATGTTTCGTAGTCCTATAGCAAAATTTCATATAAGACTTATTCCCTCCCGCTGGTATTATAAAAATAAAGATCCAAGTAAAGAACCATTTCTAGTAGCTACCAAATTTGAAGAGATATCTATACCAAGTATCCCCGAATCAAATATTCCATTTTTAACTGCTGTTAATCATTCAACATTACACGATTCTATCACTCAGCATGAACGGCTTACTGATATACAGTTGTACGGCAAAATTGCAGGATTGACACAAAAAGTTACTATGAAAGCTATAAAAAAAAAAGATGTTCGTATAATAAATATTTTGGAGGATTATTTCAATAAAGTATTTAAAAAGCTTGTTATGCAAATTCCCTTACATCTAAAGGGTACAAAGAGTAAAAATAAAGAAATTACATAGTACGTACATTTTACTGAAAAAAGTACATTTTTTCTTTCTCGAACAAGCAATCTCGAGATTTCGAGACGTAAATTTAAAGTATAAAGTATATATAAAGTTTAATTTATTGAATAAAAAAACAAATAAATTTAAGCTGCAAAATACAAAATCAGAAACACAAATTTTGACCAATAAAATTCAGTCACGCAACCCATGCGCCATAACGCAGGTGCGTTAAAAAACAAAACCCTTTTTTTAATGTTTCAGATCTTTTCGAAATCTATTCCTATTCATTTCTTTTTTCTCTTTCACTTCTTCTTTCTTCACTTCTTCGTTCTATGCTTCTTCTTTCTACGCTTCTTCCTACACTTCTTCTTTCTCTGCTTCTTCTTTCTCTGCTTCCCTTTCTTCACTTCTTCTTCCTTCTTTTTCTTCACTTCTTCTTTCTTCTCTTTTTTCACTTCTTTCTTCTCTTTCTTCATTTCTTTCTTCGCTTCTTTCTCTACTTCTTCTTTTTCTTTTTTCACTTTTTCTTTCTTTATTTCTTTCTTCGCTTCTTCTTTCTCCACTTCTTCTTCCTTCTCTGCTTCTTTCTTTTTCACTTCTTTCTCCACTTCTTTCTCTCTCATTTCTATTCACTTTTCCTTCATCCTCATCCTCATTCTCACGTACTTGAGTCACTTTCCGTTTCTTCGTTAGAATCTGAGTCTTTCAAATCAAATTCTCAGCCGGTGTTACCGGAGAAAATTACCATGGTCAAAATATACTAAAACACATGACTATAACCCTGTATTTTAATAGAAATCATTATATAACAACGGAAGTAATAATATCAATATAATAGTCTTATAATTAATAACAAATAGTAACATTTAGCAATAATTAATAACGAGTAACAATATTTATTAACATGTATTTTAACAAAGCCAAATAATTTTAGTTACACAAATTTTAGTAACACAAGTCACATGTTCACGTGATATGGTTACACAAATATTATATAATTATTAACATTTATTATTAATTAGTATTACTTNGACACAAATTTTGACCAATAAAATTCAGTCACGCAACCCATGCGCCATAACGCAGGTGCGTTAAAAAACAAAACCCTTTTTTTAATGTTTCAGATCTTTTCGAAATCTATTCCTATTCATTTCTTTTTTCTCTTTCACTTCTTCTTTCTTCACTTCTTCGTTCTATGCTTCTTCTTTCTACGCTTCTTCCTACACTTCTTCTTTCTCTGCTTCTTCTTTCTCTGCTTCCCTTTCTTCACTTCTTCTTCCTTCTTTTTCTTCACTTCTTCTTTCTTCTCTTTTTTCACTTCTTTCTTCTCTTTCTTCATTTCTTTCTTCGCTTCTTTCTCTACTTCTTCTTTTTCTTTTTTCACTTTTTCTTTCTTTATTTCTTTCTTCGCTTCTTCTTTCTCCACTTCTTCTTCCTTCTCTGCTTCTTTCTTTTTCACTTCTTTCTCCACTTCTTTCTCTCTCATTTCTATTCACTTTTCCTTCATCCTCATCCTCATTCTCACGTACTTGAGTCACTTTCCGTTTCTTCGTTAGAATCTGAGTCTTTCAAATCAAATTCTCAGCCGGTGTTACCGGAGAAAATTACCATGGTCAAAATATACTAAAACACATGACTATAACCCTGTATTTTAATAGAAATCATTATATAACAACGGAAGTAATAATATCAATATAATAGTCTTATAATTAATAACAAATAGTAACATTTAGCAATAATTAATAACGAGTAACAATATTTATTAACATGTATTTTAACAAAGCCAAATAATTTTAGTTACACAAATTTTAGTAACACAAGTCACATGTTCACGTGATATGGTTACACAAATATTATATAATTATTAACATTTATTATTAATTAGTATTACTTAGTATTAATTATTATCACCTAGTATTCATTAGTATTAATTATTAGTATAACATATATTATATATTTAGTAAGTTATATGGTAGATATATTAGCCAATAGTATTAGTGCACAGTAAGGCACAGTAATGACACAGTAATGTAATTTCTTTTAAAAAGGGAGCCTATTCGACTTGATTCCTACAGTTTTGAATAGATTTGAGTTGTAGAATTTTGTAAGAAATGAAAATTATCTTATAATAAAATTTTAATAATTCAAACTCCAAGAAATAACTTGTAAAAATTAACCTGTAAATGAAATGTTATTTAATAAAATCTTTTATTAAATAAACCCTGAAATTCTGGAATAAATAATCTAATATTATAATTAATTAATGAAAAGATTATTGATGTTATGGGATTTATTGCTTGATTGCTTAATTGTATAACATTATAACTCTTGAGTTAATGATCATAATATAACCTGGAACTCTTGGATAACATCATGGAAATAAAGGAGAAGTCGAAATCTTACGTCGAATGTAAATGGTGAATAGTATTATCTTAAAGATAATAAACCCTGTATTAATAACAACGATAATGAAATATTGGAGAGAAGTCAGGATACCGGATGACGATCTTATGAATAAAGGAATCCGCGGACAACTTAATGAAGTAATGAACTAATAATTGGAGAGAAATAACCAAATGACGAATAAAGGATACTTGGATATAAAATCGATAAATAATCAACGAAAGGTCTGATTCCCTTTCTAAAATAACTGAATCAGTGGTGCCTTCTAATCAACAGTCTTGTACCTATCGGGGAAGGACTATAAACTCCTAAAAGAACCGTTAAGTCACCCTTAGAATTATGTCTTTACCGAAAGGCAGGTGACAAATATGGTGCCTTCTAGCGGAAAGGAATTGAAAATTGGAATGAAAACGGACCTTAAAACGAAACAGTTAGCCTCCATGTGAAGCTCTTCGTGGAATCAATGTCACTAGCACGACTAGGCAAAGATAATGGCTACAAAGGAACTGAAGCTACCGATAAAAGAAATTAATATACGAAATTAGGAGAACTATCGAAATCAATGTTGAAATTAGAAACCACTAGGGAAACTCTGTCAAATTGAAATGAAAAAGGATCGGCAAAGAATGTCAACAAATGAGGAAATTGGAATAAGTAAAGAAATAAAATTTAGAGTTAGAAATTATTTAGAATTGGATAGTTGAAAGTATAACGACACTGGCCACTCGAATTAGAAATCAACTATGGACAGGAAATGATATATGAAAATTTATTTGGAATGTTAGTAATTATGGAAAGGAAAATGATATATAGAAATTTAATTGGAATATTAATGTGGAGTGTACTCTAAAGGAAACACATAATATAAACAACATGTGGAGTGTACTTTAGACGAAACACATAATACAACGACGTGTGGAGCGTACCTTAAAGGAAACACATAATATAGACAACGTGTGGAGTGTACTTTGAGGGAAACACATTATTAGGAAATGCACCTAACGTGGAGTGTACCTTGACGAAGGGAAACATTTTAGGGAGGTTAGAGGGGAGTACGGATAAGTCGATGGTGGAACCCTCTCTGCAACAGAAGAACCACTANCCCCGAATCAAATATTCCATTTTTAACTGCTGTTAATCATTCAACATTACACGATTCTATCACTCAGCATGAACGGCTTACTGATATACAGTTGTACGGCAAAATTGCAGGATTGACACAAAAAGTTACTATGAAAGCTATAAAAAAAAAAGATGTTCGTATAATAAATATTTTGGAGGATTATTTCAATAAAGTATTTAAAAAGCTTGTTATGCAAATTCCCTTACATCTAAAGGGTACAAAGAGTAAAAATAAAGAAATTACATAGTACGTACATTTTACTGAAAAAAGTACATTTTTTCTTTCTCGAACAAGCAATCTCGAGATTTCGAGACGTAAATTTAAAGTATAAAGTATATATAAAGTTTAATTTATTGAATAAAAAAACAAATAAATTTAAGCTGCAAAATACAAAATCAGAAACACAAATTTTGACCAATAAAATTCAGTCACGCAACCCATGCGCCATAACGCAGGTGCGTTAAAAAACAAAACCCTTTTTTTAATGTTTCAGATCTTTTCGAAATCTATTCCTATTCATTTCTTTTTTCTCTTTCACTTCTTCTTTCTTCACTTCTTCGTTCTATGCTTCTTCTTTCTACGCTTCTTCCTACACTTCTTCTTTCTCTGCTTCTTCTTTCTCTGCTTCCCTTTCTTCACTTCTTCTTCCTTCTTTTTCTTCACTTCTTCTTTCTTCTCTTTTTTCACTTCTTTCTTCTCTTTCTTCATTTCTTTCTTCGCTTCTTTCTCTACTTCTTCTTTTTCTTTTTTCACTTTTTCTTTCTTTATTTCTTTCTTCGCTTCTTCTTTCTCCACTTCTTCTTCCTTCTCTGCTTCTTTCTTTTTCACTTCTTTCTCCACTTCTTTCTCTCTCATTTCTATTCACTTTTCCTTCATCCTCATCCTCATTCTCACGTACTTGAGTCACTTTCCGTTTCTTCGTTAGAATCTGAGTCTTTCAAATCAAATTCTCAGCCGGTGTTACCGGAGAAAATTACCATGGTCAAAATATACTAAAACACATGACTATAACCCTGTATTTTAATAGAAATCATTATATAACAACGGAAGTAATAATATCAATATAATAGTCTTATAATTAATAACAAATAGTAACATTTAGCAATAATTAATAACGAGTAACAATATTTATTAACATGTATTTTAACAAAGCCAAATAATTTTAGTTACACAAATTTTAGTAACACAAGTCACATGTTCACGTGATATGGTTACACAAATATTATATAATTATTAACATTTATTATTAATTAGTATTACTTAGTATTAATTATTATCACCTAGTATTCATTAGTATTAATTATTAGTATAACATATATTATATATTTAGTAAGTTATATGGTAGATATATTAGCCAATAGTATTAGTGCACAGTAAGGCACAGTAATGACACAGTAATGTAATTTCTTTTAAAAAGGGAGCCTATTCGACTTGATTCCTACAGTTTTGAATAGATTTGAGTTGTAGAATTTTGTAAGAAATGAAAATTATCTTATAATAAAATTTTAATAATTCAAACTCCAAGAAATAACTTGTAAAAATTAACCTGTAAATGAAATGTTATTTAATAAAATCTTTTATTAAATAAACCCTGAAATTCTGGAATAAATAATCTAATATTATAATTAATTAATGAAAAGATTATTGATGTTATGGGATTTATTGCTTGATTGCTTAATTGTATAACATTATAACTCTTGAGTTAATGATCATAATATAACCTGGAACTCTTGGATAACATCATGGAAATAAAGGAGAAGTCGAAATCTTACGTCGAATGTAAATGGNTTAGAATTATGTCTTTACCGAAAGGCAGGTGACAAATATGGTGCCTTCTAGCGGAAAGGAATTGAAAATTGGAATGAAAACGGACCTTAAAACGAAACAGTTAGCCTCCATGTGAAGCTCTTCGTGGAATCAATGTCACTAGCACGACTAGGCAAAGATAATGGCTACAAAGGAACTGAAGCTACCGATAAAAGAAATTAATATACGAAATTAGGAGAACTATCGAAATCAATGTTGAAATTAGAAACCACTAGGGAAACTCTGTCAAATTGAAATGAAAAAGGATCGGCAAAGAATGTCAACAAATGAGGAAATTGGAATAAGTAAAGAAATAAAATTTAGAGTTAGAAATTATTTAGAATTGGATAGTTGAAAGTATAACGACACTGGCCACTCGAATTAGAAATCAACTATGGACAGGAAATGATATATGAAAATTTATTTGGAATGTTAGTAATTATGGAAAGGAAAATGATATATAGAAATTTAATTGGAATATTAATGTGGAGTGTACTCTAAAGGAAACACATAATATAAACAACATGTGGAGTGTACTTTAGACGAAACACATAATACAACGACGTGTGGAGCGTACCTTAAAGGAAACACATAATATAGACAACGTGTGGAGTGTACTTTGAGGGAAACACATTATTAGGAAATGCACCTAACGTGGAGTGTACCTTGACGAAGGGAAACATTTTAGGGAGGTTAGAGGGGAGTACGGATAAGTCGATGGTGGAACCCTCTCTGCAACAGAAGAACCACTAACCTCAGCATCGAAAAACCGCCAAAGTATTTTGTTTAGCCACAATGTAGTTAACGCATGTGTGGGTCACCTATTAAGTTTATTATAAGTGGCGCTATACCACTATAAATACTTGCTGAAAAATAATAGTCTTAATAGGGGGAGGGGGGAAGTTAGAGACGTAGAGGCGCTTACCTCTATAATTATACGCATACTTGAAATCGGCTCTAATGGAACCTAGCACGAATAAGTTATAGTTTATATTTTTTTTTTAGTTAATTTATTTTTTTTATATATAGTTTATTTTTTTAGTAATAGTCTTCAAAGTTTTGAATGTTGAGGCTTGATCACCCTTGTATCATTCAAACTTTTATTTTTTTTTTATATATTTTCTTTCTTGTATGTATTTTATTTTATTTTTAGATAATTAAGTTATAGTAATTTGATTTTTAGTATAGTAAATTTTGGAAGGAGCATGCATGCTAAATTTATTTCGGAATGGCGGACAATTATTATTATTATTATTTTTAGACCAGTAAGTCTTAAAACTGCACCCGAAGGGAACTATCTTGAACGGTTTCGGTGAATAGTACCTTTAATGAATAGTTGTGGAAACTATCAGCCTCAGAAAACTGCGGGATATATATAAGTACGATAAGAAGTCTCTTGATATGAAATAAGAGAACTCATTGCAGGATTCAATGAGGAGTAAATTCGGAAAGTATTATGGACCAGGGAGACTGCCACAATTATTAAGAGAAAAGTAACCGTAAGGACAAGAAAACTTATTGCAAGAGGCTCTATCCTCTATAAAAATTCCGATAAGGAGTACCTTCAACAACAAAGTGTGATGAATAAGGAAAGATAGATGACATTCAACGATCGACAACAGAAAAATTATAAAAAGACAATGAAAACGACAGAAGAAAACTTCAGAGAATCAGAAAATTGGAAAATAAAAATCAGAAAAACTGGAACGCAGAAGACCAAGACAACTTTATAGAGAACAAAGACCACGAGTAAACTTAAACCAAGTTTTAGAAGAAATAAATTGGAATATAAGATCGAGAGAGAACTCNAATGGAACCTAGCACGAATAAGTTATAGTTTATATTTTTTTTTTAGTTAATTTATTTTTTTTATATATAGTTTATTTTTTTAGTAATAGTCTTCAAAGTTTTGAATGTTGAGGCTTGATCACCCTTGTATCATTCAAACTTTTATTTTTTTTTTATATATTTTCTTTCTTGTATGTATTTTATTTTATTTTTAGATAATTAAGTTATAGTAATTTGATTTTTAGTATAGTAAATTTTGGAAGGAGCATGCATGCTAAATTTATTTCGGAATGGCGGACAATTATTATTATTATTATTTTTAGACCAGTAAGTCTTAAAACTGCACCCGAAGGGAACTATCTTGAACGGTTTCGGTGAATAGTACCTTTAATGAATAGTTGTGGAAACTATCAGCCTCAGAAAACTGCGGGATATATATAAGTACGATAAGAAGTCTCTTGATATGAAATAAGAGAACTCATTGCAGGATTCAATGAGGAGTAAATTCGGAAAGTATTATGGACCAGGGAGACTGCCACAATTATTAAGAGAAAAGTAACCGTAAGGACAAGAAAACTTATTGCAAGAGGCTCTATCCTCTATAAAAATTCCGATAAGGAGTACCTTCAACAACAAAGTGTGATGAATAAGGAAAGATAGATGACATTCAACGATCGACAACAGAAAAATTATAAAAAGACAATGAAAACGACAGAAGAAAACTTCAGAGAATCAGAAAATTGGAAAATAAAAATCAGAAAAACTGGAACGCAGAAGACCAAGACAACTTTATAGAGAACAAAGACCACGAGTAAACTTAAACCAAGTTTTAGAAGAAATAAATTGGAATATAAGATCGAGAGAGAACTCCTTAACAAGATCACCGGTATCTTTTTCAGTACAGACAAGTGTAGAAACAACAAGAGAAAATTCCCCTGAACAATCGAACGACGAAGAATCAGGAAGTGAATTGAGTGAAAGAGAATTTCAAGAAAGAGTACGAGAATTTGAAAACTATAGAACCAGGACAATTGAAGAAGCAAGACGAAGTAGAAGATCTCGGAGAAACAGTAATAATAATCAACCNATTCAACGATCGACAACAGAAAAATTATAAAAAGACAATGAAAACGACAGAAGAAAACTTCAGAGAATCAGAAAATTGGAAAATAAAAATCAGAAAAACTGGAACGCAGAAGACCAAGACAACTTTATAGAGAACAAAGACCACGAGTAAACTTAAACCAAGTTTTAGAAGAAATAAATTGGAATATAAGATCGAGAGAGAACTCCTTAACAAGATCACCGGTATCTTTTTCAGTACAGACAAGTGTAGAAACAACAAGAGAAAATTCCCCTGAACAATCGAACGACGAAGAATCAGGAAGTGAATTGAGTGAAAGAGAATTTCAAGAAAGAGTACGAGAATTTGAAAACTATAGAACCAGGACAATTGAAGAAGCAAGACGAAGTAGAAGATCTCGGAGAAACAGTAATAATAATCAACCACTGGAGATAGTTGAAGAAGAGAACATTGAAGAACAAGAATTAGGAGGATTAAGAGAATACTTACAAGAATTCGAAATCGAAATAGAACAAGAAGAAAATAACGAAGAACCTATAGTTGAAAACAATATAATGGATATCTTAGCACTTAGATCAAAGAAATTTAGAGGAGATGGAACTCAAGACCCAGTAGAATGGTTAAAGAATTATGAGAAAACTGCAAGAATGAACGGATGGACTGATGATCAGAAAAAAGAAAGAATCTATACAGTATTAGACGATGCAGCAGACGAATGGTACAATGAAATATATACGGCAACCTATGGAGACGAAGAAAATGGATGAACAAATGGACAAGAGAGTTAGAGAAACTTAAACAACAACCTGGAGAATCAGTTGATCAATACGCAGCAAGGTTTAAAAGGATAATCAGAAAAGGAGCCCCTGCTATGCAAAACGCAGAGAAACTTTATCATTTTAAAAAGGGCTTAAGAAAAGGAATGTTACCTATAATTAGTATGCACAACCCTGAAGATATTGCAGCAGTAATAGAATTGGCACAACATTACGAAGAAGCAGAAAATTTAGAAGAAGGATTAGAACCTGAGGAAAGTGAAGATGAAATCAAAGTCAAACCTAAAACAAAAAGAAAGATTAAGAAAAAGAAGTACGAAAGTGAATCTAGCGATGAAGAAACCCCTGTAAAAAAAGAAAAAGTCAAAAAGAAAGAAGTAGAAGTAGATCCAATTGAAGAATTAACCAAGAAAATGAATGAACTCACTATCAAATTAGCAAAAACAGAAAGACCTCAATATAATAATAATATCAGATCAAGAAATTACGATATTGAATGTTACAATTGTGGAAAGAAGGGACATATTAGTAAAGATTGTAGAGGACCCAACAGGAATAACAATTATAGAAATAATTATCATGATCAAAATAATAACTTTAGAAATAATAACCAACAAAATAATCACAGAGATAATAACGACAGAAGTAATGTTCCAGAAAGAAATACCCATAGAAATAATTTTGGAAATAATAATAATCAAAGAGGAAGTACATCAACTCAATTTAGAAATAATAGGAATAATCAAAATCAAACCCCTGCACATTATGTAAGTATCGAAGATGGAAACGAATATGAAACTGACGAAGAAGATAGAGAAATTATCGCTTTATGGAATGAACAACTTGACAGTTTTGGAAACCCGAAAGAGACAAAGAAGAGACCTATCGAACCAGAATTGATTTACGATTACAGAACTGACCCAAATAACAAGAAAAAGAAAGTTCAAATATCATCTTCGAAACCTAAACCAATGGAATGGACCCCAATTAAAAATAATGGCAAGAAACCAATTATCAAAACCCTTGGAAAGGTGAAGAATGAAGAATACACCCCAAAATTATTACAAGGACCAGAATTAGATATAGTAAAGAAATTAAGAGAACAGAAAATAGAAATAACCCTTCCACAATTATTCAAAATAAGTTCTAACGAGAAGAGAAAAGTAATCGAAGCATTGAGAAAGCCAAAAGAAGTATCAGCGAGATTCACAAATCAAGAAGATTCTTTAAGAACTACCACCCTGGAATGTGATATTATAGTCAATGGATACACAGTACCAGCCACAATAGATAGTGGAGCAGCTACAAGTATCATCGCAAGAAATACAATGGAACAATTAGGATTTGATATCGAAGAAGCCACAAATTGTAAAATTATATCAGCCAATGGAGAAAAGACAGAATCCTTAGGAAAAATTAAAGACTTCCCTGTAGAAATTAACGATAAAGTAATACCAATTAATATGGAAGTAATGGAAACAGGAGCATATCATATCTTATTAGGAAACGACTGGATGATGAAAGCTGGAGCATCATATGACTGGAGTAAACAAGAATTGACATTGAACTGGAGAAATCAGGTTATTAAAACAACAGCATCGTGCAAACAAAACAATAATATTCTAGAAAGCATTGAAGAAGAATATGAGAGTGAAGATGAAGAACAAATACAAGTTTTATTCCAAGAAAACTATATCAACTGACTACGCTCGGAAGAAATAAACGACGAAGAAAATAGCGATTTAGAAGACATAATGGAATTAGGAAATTCTTCATCACCAGACAAATATATATTAAAACCTGGAGATATCAAAAATGGAAAGCTAAATAAAAAGCAACAGGAAACCTTTGATGAATTAATTAACAAATACAAAGACATATTTGCAGAAGAAATAAATCAATTAGGAAGAACAAATATCACACAACATAGAATAGAATTAGAAGAAGGAACTAAACCAATTAAACAACAATATTACAAAACAAACCCAATTGCAAGTAAATTTATACAAGAAGAAATAGATAAATTATTAGAAAACGGAATTATCAAACCATCAAGAAGCCCTTGGACATCACCTGTAGTACTAGTAAAGAAGAAAGATGGGAAAACTAGATTTTGTGTAGATTATAGAAAATTAAATAGTGTTACTAAAAAGGACGCATATCCAATACCTCAAATTAATAATATGTTAAACGAACTTGGAGGAGCACAATGGTTCACAACCCTGGATTTAGCAAGTGGATATTGGCAAGTAGAAATGGAACCAGAAAGTCAAGAGAAAACAGCATTTACTACCAAATATGGAACCTACGAATTCACTATTATGCCTTTTGGATTAACAAACGCACCTGCAACTTTTCAAAGACTAATGAATGAAATATTAAACGACATGTTGAATAATGGAGTAATGGTTTACCTAGATGATATTAATATCTATACAGAAACCTTCGAAGAACACTTGGAAAAATTAGAAGAAGTTTTCAAACGAATAAGAGTAGCAGGATTGAAAATAAAACCTAGCAAGTGTCACTTTGCCAAACAAGAAATTACATTCTTAGGACATATAGTAAACAAAAATGGAATACTACCAGACCCTGAAAAGATAGAAAAAGTAAAGAATTTTCCAAGACCAACGACAGTAACACAAATTAGAAGTTTCTTAGGACTAGCATCTTATTATAGAAAGTTTATAAAAGATTTCTCGATAATAGCAAAACCGATTAATCAGTTAGTAAAGAAAACAATACCCTTTGTATGGACCGAAACCCAAGAAGAAGCATTTAATATCCTGAAACAAGCATTAATATCTCATCCAATTTTAAGATATCCGAATTTTAACAAACCATTTTATCTAATGACCGATGGATCAGCAAAAGGATTTGGCGCAGTACTAGCACAAAAGGATGAAAATGGAAAAGATTTTGTCATAGAATTCGCAAGTCAAAGTATAGGAGATACTAAGAAAAACTATAACGCAACAGAATTAGAACTAAACGCAGCAATATGGGCAATGGAAAAGTTCTATTACTATTTAGGATACAGTCATTTTATATTAATAACCGACCACTCAGCAATGACCTATTTGAAAAATAATCCTATAAAAGAACTAAAAGGACGACTAGCAAAATGGTCTATTAGAATACAACCTTACAATTTTACTATTCAACATAGAGCTGGAAAAGAAAATACCAATGCAGACGTATTATCACGATTATAAAAATGGATGAAGAATTATACCAACAAATACTTTTATATATCAAAAACGACAAAATAGATGAAAACTTAGATGGAAAAGAAAAACAAAAGTTAATTAGGAAAACAAAATACTTTCAAGTAATTAACGATCAGTTGTACAAGAAACCTCGAAAAGGAAACCCTGGATTATTGAAAGTAATACGAAGATCAGAATTGGAAACACTAATGAAAATGATACACGACCATCCAACTGGAGGACACATGGGAATAGAATCAACCTATAATAAAATAAAAGAAAGNTTCTATTACTATTTAGGATACAGTCATTTTATATTAATAACCGACCACTCAGCAATGACCTATTTGAAAAATAATCCTATAAAAGAACTAAAAGGACGACTAGCAAAATGGTCTATTAGAATACAACCTTACAATTTTACTATTCAACATAGAGCTGGAAAAGAAAATACCAATGCAGACGTATTATCACGATTATAAAAATGGATGAAGAATTATACCAACAAATACTTTTATATATCAAAAACGACAAAATAGATGAAAACTTAGATGGAAAAGAAAAACAAAAGTTAATTAGGAAAACAAAATACTTTCAAGTAATTAACGATCAGTTGTACAAGAAACCTCGAAAAGGAAACCCTGGATTATTGAAAGTAATACGAAGATCAGAATTGGAAACACTAATGAAAATGATACACGACCATCCAACTGGAGGACACATGGGAATAGAATCAACCTATAATAAAATAAAAGAAAGATACTATTGGAATCAAATGTTCGATGATATTAGAGAATATATTAAAACTTGTAATATATGCCAAAGATTTGGAAAACCTGAAAGAAATGAACCATTACACTCTATTAAAGTAATGCAACCTTACGAACGAATAGGAATAGATATAGTAGGACCATTACCTGAAACTAAAAAGAAAAATAAATATATGGTAGTAGCAATAGAATATCTTACCAAATGGGTAGAAGTCAAAGCTTTAGACAAAGCAACCGCAGAAAATGTAGCAGAATTCATATACGAAGAAATAATTTGTAGACACGGAGCACCTAAAATAATATTAACAGACCAAGGAAGTCATTTCAAGAACAAAATGATTGATGAATTGTGTAACAAATTCAGGATAGAACACAGATTGTTATCTCCTTATCACCCACAAACCAATGGATTAGTAGAAAAATTTAATAAGACCTTAACAACCATGTTAGCAAAAACAAATGATATATTTAATTGGGATTTACATATACCATCAGTATTATTTGCATACCGAACGACCAAACACAGTACCACAAAATATACTCCATTTTACTTAAATTATGGCCGCAACCCCGTATTACCCCTGGAAATAGATAACAAAGAGTCACTTGAAACTAACGAAGTAAACTTAGAAGATTCGATATTAAAAAGGACATACGAATTAGAAGAAATGTTACCTCAACATCAACAAAAAGCCAAAGAATTGATTAGATTATCTCAGGAGAAATCACAGAAACGTCACAGAGATAGAAGAATGAAGAAAGAAATTACCTATCAGAAAGGAGACCAAGTACTAATGTATGACTCAAGATTAGACAAACAATGGTCAGGAAAGTTAGATAAGAAATGGAAAGGACCATTCACAGTGGAGAAACGACTCGATAAAGGAAGTTACATCTTATCAAACCAATTTGGATTAATGAAAGAACCAATACATTCAGATAGATTAAAATTGTACCAAAACAGAGAGACATGGGAACCTCACATTATCATATAAACAGACCGGAAAAGCTAAATTAAAAAGAATCTTAGAAGAAAAGAATAGACTTATCAGAAACATTTGACCAAGAGAACGACCACCTGAAATAAACAAAGACAGATAAGAAAACAGTTGACCAAAACAAAGTAACAGAAGATAAAGGAGTCAGAACGCCAAAACAAACAAACCAACACTTATAAAAAGGACGCGAATTCAACCCTCTGGAAAATATTCAGATCAATGAAAAACTCACAAAACAAAAGACCAAAGAACAAAAATCAAATTTTTAGAAAAACAAATTCTGAAAATAACAACCTGAAAAACATTATTAAAAACTTACAGAAAGAATCCTTGATTTTAAAGAAACATAACAATGAATTACGAAAAGAAAGGAGAATACTCAAACTACAGATACGAATCGCAACACTCGAAACTTTGTAATCGATGTGGAGTAGAATTCGGAAAACACCCCAACCCTGAAAAATTCGGAAGAGAATGTGACAACCCAAGATACTTACGAAATAAAAATAAGGAGTGTGGATGTAAAAGAACACCCTTATACGAAATGGCCCAACGACAGAAAGAAGAAGGAGAACCTGCATGGAATGTAAGCACCCATTGTTGCTTTTGTAAAAGAGCCACAATTTTGGTGAATCTCCGAACCAAAGAAATAAATGGAGTGAAACACGAACAGTGCTATCACTGCAGAAACATGACCTATGTCCCAAAGAAAGAAGAATTCTTCGGCCTCCGAAGAAAAACAAGGGAACAAAAAGAAATGGTGGTAGAAATACCATATCAACCTGCAATCGAAAGAACCCCTAAATGGGAAGAAGCCGAACAAAGAGAAAGAAAAAAATGGTGTACCGAAAGATGCCAATTTATGGACCACAAAGCTCTATCTAAAGGAAGAATCCATTATTTCAATGCGGATACAAGGATGGTCCACGATAAAGTAAATTGTCCCTTAGGAGCTATGGAATATGACGGATCGGGAAGAGAATATTTCACATGCTTATNAAGATACTTACGAAATAAAAATAAGGAGTGTGGATGTAAAAGAACACCCTTATACGAAATGGCCCAACGACAGAAAGAAGAAGGAGAACCTGCATGGAATGTAAGCACCCATTGTTGCTTTTGTAAAAGAGCCACAATTTTGGTGAATCTCCGAACCAAAGAAATAAATGGAGTGAAACACGAACAGTGCTATCACTGCAGAAACATGACCTATGTCCCAAAGAAAGAAGAATTCTTCGGCCTCCGAAGAAAAACAAGGGAACAAAAAGAAATGGTGGTAGAAATACCATATCAACCTGCAATCGAAAGAACCCCTAAATGGGAAGAAGCCGAACAAAGAGAAAGAAAAAAATGGTGTACCGAAAGATGCCAATTTATGGACCACAAAGCTCTATCTAAAGGAAGAATCCATTATTTCAATGCGGATACAAGGATGGTCCACGATAAAGTAAATTGTCCCTTAGGAGCTATGGAATATGACGGATCGGGAAGAGAATATTTCACATGCTTATGCTATAATCGAAAGGCCAAATACTGTCAACAACACGAACATGAAAGAAAAAACTGCAACTGCCCCTACGAAGAAAGGATTGTAGAACGAAACTTTGGAGGAACAAGATGCCCGGCCCAAAGATGCATGCACGAAGGAGAATACAGCCACTGCAGTCACGACTACTGCCGAAAACATAAAGTTTATATCATCGGATATAAACAACCCTGCAACGAATGCGAAAAAGAGAAGGAATTCTGGACAAACGGAATGTTAGGATTAATACTTAATACCAAAATCGCTAAAGAATTCCAAGAACGATATTATAACTATAAATGGGACCAACCAGAAGAAAATCGCGAACCTATAAAAGAAATTACCGAAAATAATGAGGAAATAATAGAATTACGACAACAGATAAAAGACCTAAAAGAAATGATAACCAATCTGCAGAAAGGAAGTTCGATAGTAAAACTGAAGTTAGAAGAAAAAGAAATAGAAGTCAAAGAGTTCAAAAATATATTCAGAATACCTGAAGGACAAATGACTAAAAGTACAACACAAATCATAAATCAGGAAGACTTCGAACAAATGATAGTAGATATTAACGCAATCGAGTATTAGACAGAATATAATTATAAAACTATATAAACCCTGAATCAAGACCTAAGTAAAGAAAAATAAAAAGAAAATGGATATAAATAAAATAGTTAATAAATACAATCCAAAACGAAAAAGAACAATTGGAATGGAATACCCACCGACCGAATGGAGTAATAGAAGAAGACAACACCTGAATTGGAAAGAGAAAAGACGTGAAAGAGCATTAAGATTTAAGGCTTTACGGATCGGATTAACAAAAGACGAGAGAACAGAACTCGAAGACCTGAACTTTGTGGAAGTAATCGCCAAAGGAAGAAGTATTCAATAAGGAAGAAACTCACAAGTCAAAATGAGGACATTTTGATTAAGTGAGGGGGAACTGTTACCGGAGAAAATTACCATGGTCAAAATATACTAAAACACATGACTATAACCCTGTATTTTAATAGAAATCATTATATAACAACGGAAGTAATAATATCAATATAATAGTCTTATAATTAATAACAAATAGTAACATTTAGCAATAATTAATAACGAGTAACAATATTTATTAACATGTATTTTAACAAAGCCAAATAATTTTAGTTACACAAATTTTAGTAACACAAGTCACATGTTCACGTGATATGGTTACACAAATATTATATAATTATTAACATTTATTATTAATTAGTATTACTTAGTATTAATTATTATCACCTAGTATTCATTAGTATTAATTATTAGTATAACATATATTATATATTTAGTAAGTTATATGGTAGATATATTAGCCAATAGTATTAGTGCACAGTAAGGCACAGTAATGACACAGTAATGTAATTTCTTTTAAAAAGGGAGCCTATTCGACTTGATTCCTACAGTTTTGAATAGATTTGAGTTGTAGAATTTTGTAAGAAATGAAAATTATCTTATAATAAAATTTTAATAATTCAAACTCCAAGAAATAACTTGTAAAAATTAACCTGTAAATGAAATGTTATTTAATAAAATCTTTTATTAAATAAACCCTGAAATTCTGGAATAAATAATCTAATATTATAATTAATTAATGAAAAGATTATTGATGTTATGGGATTTATTGCTTGATTGCTTAATTGTATAACATTATAACTCTTGAGTTAATGATCATAATATAACCTGGAACTCTTGGATAACATCATGGAAATAAAGGAGAAGTCGAAATCTTACGTCGAATGTAAATGGTGAATAGTATTATCTTAAAGATAATAAACCCTGTATTAATAACAACGATAATGAAATATTGGAGAGAAGTCAGGATACCGGATGACGATCTTATGAATAAAGGAATCCACGGACAACTTAATGAAGTAATGAACTAATAATTGGAGAGAAATAACNAAATTCAGTCACGCAACCCATGCGCCATAACGCAGGTGCGTTAAAAAACAAAACCCTTTTTTTAATGTTTCAGATCTTTTCGAAATCTATTCCTATTCATTTCTTTTTTCTCTTTCACTTCTTCTTTCTTCACTTCTTCGTTCTATGCTTCTTCTTTCTACGCTTCTTCCTACACTTCTTCTTTCTCTGCTTCTTCTTTCTCTGCTTCCCTTTCTTCACTTCTTCTTCCTTCTTTTTCTTCACTTCTTCTTTCTTCTCTTTTTTCACTTCTTTCTTCTCTTTCTTCATTTCTTTCTTCGCTTCTTTCTCTACTTCTTCTTTTTCTTTTTTCACTTTTTCTTTCTTTATTTCTTTCTTCGCTTCTTCTTTCTCCACTTCTTCTTCCTTCTCTGCTTCTTTCTTTTTCACTTCTTTCTCCACTTCTTTCTCTCTCATTTCTATTCACTTTTCCTTCATCCTCATCCTCATTCTCACGTACTTGAGTCACTTTCCGTTTCTTCGTTAGAATCTGAGTCTTTCAAATCAAATTCTCAGCCGGTGTTACCGGAGAAAATTACCATGGTCAAAATATACTAAAACACATGACTATAACCCTGTATTTTAATAGAAATCATTATATAACAACGGAAGTAATAATATCAATATAATAGTCTTATAATTAATAACAAATAGTAACATTTAGCAATAATTAATAACGAGTAACAATATTTATTAACATGTATTTTAACAAAGCCAAATAATTTTAGTTACACAAATTTTAGTAACACAAGTCACATGTTCACGTGATATGGTTACACAAATATTATATAATTATTAACATTTATTATTAATTAGTATTACTTAGTATTAATTATTATCACCTAGTATTCATTAGTATTAATTATTAGTATAACATATATTATATATTTAGTAAGTTATATGGTAGATATATTAGCCAATAGTATTAGTGCACAGTAAGGCACAGTAATGACACAGTAATGTAATTTCTTTTAAAAAGGGAGCCTATTCGACTTGATTCCTACAGTTTTGAATAGATTTGAGTTGTAGAATTTTGTAAGAAATGAAAATTATCTTATAATAAAATTTTAATAATTCAAACTCCAAGAAATAACTTGTAAAAATTAACCTGTAAATGAAATGTTATTTAATAAAATCTTTTATTAAATAAACCCTGAAATTCTGGAATAAATAATC
Organism: Diversispora epigaea; assembly: GCA_003547095.1. Lineage (NCBI taxonomy): Eukaryota > Fungi > Glomeromycota > Glomeromycetes > Diversisporales > Diversisporaceae > Diversispora > Diversispora epigaea. Next base: position 85,559 of record PQFF01000399.1, read on the forward strand.
TAATATTATAATTAATTAATGAAAAGATTATTGATGTTATGGGATTTATTGCTTGATTGCTTAATTGTATAACATTATAACTCTTGAGTTAATGATCATAATATAACCTGGAACTCTTGGATAACATCATGGAAATAAAGGAGAAGTCGAAATCTTACGTCGAATGTAAATGGTGAATAGTATTATCTTAAAGATAATAAACCCTGTATTAATAACAACGATAATGAAATATTGGAGAGAAGTCAGGATACCGGATGACGATCTTATGAATAAAGGAATCCACGGACAACTTAATGAAGTAATGAACTAATAATTGGAGAGAAATAACCAAATGACGAATAAAGGATACTTGGATATAAAATCGATAAATAATCAACGAAAGGTCTGATTCCCTTTCTAAAATAACTGAATCAGTGGTGCCTTCTAATCAACAGTCTTGTACCTATCGGGGAAGGACTATAAACTCCTAAAAGAACCGTTAAGTCACCCTTAGAATTATGTCTTTACCGAAAGGCAGGTGACACCGGTTTCCATTTTTTTCTATTAATAAAATTCTTTTTTAGTATTTAAAAAAATTAAAAAATCAAAAAAATCTGTATATTTTTAATACTTACTAAATTTCTTTTTAACCTTTTACTTAAAAATTTATTATCATTTTTTAATATTCCATTATTTGGGTTTAGAAAACTTTTGCATATTGCTACAACGAAAGATATTTGTTCTTTGGATACTTTCGAAGTATCCTGCCATGTTTCTTTAATGATTTTTTCACACCAGGTGGTTTCATCATTTTCCAACTTTGAATGTAACTTTTCGTAACATTGTTTGATTATTGATAATGATTTCCAAGCTTTTATCTCGTTTGGAGTTGACTTTATATTTATTTTGAGGAGACTTCTAAATACAGAAAATATCGATTTTCTGATTTGGGTAGACAACGCTTCCTTCTAGACCGGTGTCTTTCTACTAACTTTAAATGATTCAAAATTTTTAGTTAATTATTGAGATATCTGGATTATAATGTATTCAGTAAAACTTATTTTTCTTTGTAGAATCATATCAAAATAAAACGTCCAGAGTTTATTGCTCCAATTTTCGAAAAGTTCCGGATATTTATTTTATTTATTTGCTAAAAATCTTGCTAAAATCTCTTTCAGTTTTTTGGAATTTGGATAATTTTTTTTAGAAATTGTCTTGTTTGCAATCTCCCCAATAATTTTCTTTTTTTTAAAAAATATTATCAGTAAAATAGTTTTTTTTATAAAAATAAATAAAATACTTACATTAATAAAGGTTTGGTCATACATTTTGTCACTTTCTTTCATCATTTTACTATTTTCCATCATTTTTTGGATATCCGAAACTTCTTTTCGAAGGTCCCCAACTTCTTTATCGATTTTCACTAAATAATTTAATATACAATTTTCTTTTTTTTTTCTTGCCAACGTAGATTCATCTAATAAAATAAATTATATATTATTATTTATTATAAAATATTTTTATTGAAAATTTTTTAAAACATTACTTTCGCCTTCAGAATATTGTTCTTCTCTTCCTTTTTCAGTTCTTTTTCTTTTGGTTACACGAGTTTCCAGTTCTTCACCACCACTTTCTATTATAATTGGTATTGTTGATTCTATCAATATATCCTGTATTTCAGTTTCCAATCTTTCTCTTGATGCTGCTGCTGCTGCCAATGTTGATGCTTCTGATACTTCCGGAGCTTCCGAAGCAGATATTCTTGTTGCAAAATTGGAAATCTCTCTTCTTTTTTTTGCCTTATTACTACTTAATCTTTTGGATAAAAGATTATTAACTCTTTTTTTATTTTTTTTATTTTTTTCTTGATAAAAGCTAATTAAAGTTTTTTGCGACATTACGAAAATTTTAAATGTTCGAGGATTTGTTTTAAATAGATATTTAAATATTTATGCAAATATTTTGGAAAATTTTATGGTAAAGTTAGAAGAATTTTGATTCTTTATATACATTTTTTTTTGTATCCCATTTTTTTAAATTTTCTAAATTTTAATAATAACTTCGAATATTTCTTAAATGTATCATCATACTTGTATTATCTTTCATTAGATGTCATCCTTCCTTTCTTTTTTTTGAAACACATCATTCTAATTAATTTTGTAAATCATCTTAGGATACATAATTATGAAATAAGAAAATAATATTATCGAATATTTCCGTATACATATTTGATAATTTATTAAATAATTATTTTTAATTAAATTCCTACATGTTAAAAAGAAACCAATAATTAATAATAAAAAGAATAATAGGGATGATAGAATTATTGAGGCAAAGAAATAAAGTAAATATCACATTATATATATATTAATATAATACGAAACTTCATAAACAATACATTTATTAATATAATACAAATAATACAACAATAATTTATAATAATATACTATAAAATAAAATATAATGCAAAATTAAAATAAATATTGATTTACAAAGTATTCATTAAAAAAAAAAAAACTCTTTCTGGTTATCCGTCCGTCACTCAAATTCCGCAGTAAAGAACTGAAGTGGGTATTTAAGAAGTTACGAAAGGCAGTCTAAGTCGGAGGTTAAGTAACAACCGGATAAGACTAGAAGACGTTGGGGTTACTATTCTTAAATACTTATGAAGTTTGGTCGATGGAGTTGGTTCCAGTTTCTTCGCAGAAGACGTAAACGACGAAACTCTCTATTTTTCTTGAAAAATAGTCTTGGAGTGTAGAAGCTTTAGGACGAACCGGGGCAGGACGTATGGGTTAGCTCCTTTTTTCTGGGTTGAATAGTTTGTTTTTGAACGAATGGAATAAACAAAGAAGTTTTCCTGGAGCTGTTTGACTTTGCGTATATATTGGTTATGTGTCTGCGCCACAAATTTTCCTCGTTTTCATGTCAATAACTTTTTGGAGAAAATGTCAAATTTTGGTTTGACCCTGAATTGTCGATCTTGTCAGTTTAGGTGTGACGTACTGATGAAAATTTTGGTGGTACGGTGGTACATAGGTGATGAACGGCAGGTGATCTGGGGGGTATGGTGATACTTAGGTGACGTTTGGTGGTAATGATGTGTGATGTGATGAATTGTGGGAGGACGGGGGAGTGTGATGTATTTTAGTTGTAGCCGGGGTGTGTGTTGTGAAATTGAGTAGAGGGTTAATTGTTTGAGGTGTGGTAGTAGTTAGGTGCTTTATATTTTTTATTAGATTATAATGCTTTTTGGATATCTGCCAACATTTTGCGTCGAACAATGCACCTTCACGACTTAATTCCCGTAGATTCGTCTCGCTAGCTGGAAAACTTGTCGGACAGATTAGGCCACAAAATGGATTATTCTTGGGAGGATCTTCGGATCCATTATGATACCAATGGATAGATACGTGTGAAATTACCAACAAGAACAATTTTGGAAGAACTTTGTTCGTATACCATCTCGAATGGGAGGGAAAGAAGTTGACCATGAGAAACTGACGCTAAATACTTTCATGATACGTGCAGGAGATAGATTTCCTGTTAAGACCAACTTTGTTTTCGCTGGAAGAAACTTTGTTTCGTTAAAGTAGCCGTTTTATTCACTGGAAGAAACATTTGTTTCGTCTAACCAACATTAAGGTGGACATATTTGGTGACACTGTAGATTAGTAAGCAGGTATACAAGTTATAAAGTGTTATAATGGTGTTTTTGGAACTTAGTCCTTTTGGGACGTTGGTTCTGGGGTTGTTGAGGTGTGGTTGTTGTTAGGTGGGATTTTACGTTGATATGACGTACTTCCAAATATTTTCTTTTTTTATGACTTTGGTAAGAAATACCACTTATCATATAAGGTGCCCTTGGCCTTAAGGTGGATGGTCAGACCGTTAACCGTAAATTGTTATAGTCAGTTTTTATTCTACATATGTATTTTTTTAAATATTTTAAATGAATAAAGATAAGACCTCACCGGTCTCGTTAAATTACAAAGTATTCATTATGATTCCAATTTAATAAAGAATATAATAAATACAGATCCACAAACTTTAGAATACTTAGAAGATATTAAAATTAAATTACAAAGATACAAAAATATAATTGCATATACAGATGGCTCACTTATAAATATCAAACCCTCAAATGTCATTGATAAAAAATCTTCTGCTAAACAAATAATGGGATTTGGAGTTATATGTATAACTAATGATACAAATCTGCAAAAATTTACATGGAAGGGAAGATTAAAAGAATCTTCATCATCAACACAGGTTGAATTATGGGGAATTTTATCAATATTATGGATAGTTCCCAATAATTCTACAATTAAAATACATACAGATACTGAATCATCTATTAAGGCAATAAATGGGTACATGGNGTAGATTAGTAAGCAGGTATACAAGTTATAAAGTGTTATAATGGTGTTTTTGGAACTTAGTCCTTTTGGGACGTTGGTTCTGGGGTTGTTGAGGTGTGGTTGTTGTTAGGTGGGATTTTACGTTGATATGACGTACTTCCAAATATTTTCTTTTTTTATGACTTTGGTAAGAAATACCACTTATCATATAAGGTGCCCTTGGCCTTAAGGTGGATGGTCAGACCGTTAACCGTAAATTGTTATAGTCAGTTTTTATTCTACATATGTATTTTTTTAAATATTTTAAATGAATAAAGATAAGACCTCACCGGTCTCGTTAAATTACAAAGTATTCATTATGATTCCAATTTAATAAAGAATATAATAAATACAGATCCACAAACTTTAGAATACTTAGAAGATATTAAAATTAAATTACAAAGATACAAAAATATAATTGCATATACAGATGGCTCACTTATAAATATCAAACCCTCAAATGTCATTGATAAAAAATCTTCTGCTAAACAAATAATGGGATTTGGAGTTATATGTATAACTAATGATACAAATCTGCAAAAATTTACATGGAAGGGAAGATTAAAAGAATCTTCATCATCAACACAGGTTGAATTATGGGGAATTTTATCAATATTATGGATAGTTCCCAATAATTCTACAATTAAAATACATACAGATACTGAATCATCTATTAAGGCAATAAATGGGTACATGGATGAAAAAAAGGGAAAACATTGGAGTAACTATAGTACAGTCAGACCTCTCTATAATCACACCATCGGGATCATAGTGCCTTTTTTTAAAAATGTGCTTATATAGAGGTTGTGCTTATATAGAGGTTTTTTTTCTATATGTTCATAGTAACTGGTTTTAAAATAGGTGTGCTTATAAAGAGAATTTTTATATGATGTGCTTATAGGGGAGGTGACTATAGAGAGGTCTGACTGTAATCCCTTAATTTTACAAACTGTAAAAGAATTAATGTATACAAAACAACTCAATACAGAATTTATAAAAGTGGATGTGCATAAAGGTGACTTATACAATGAACAAGCAGATAAGTTAGCAAAGACAGAAACAACCTCAGGATCACTCTTCAAAATAAACTCAGATTTTATTCGAGAACAACAAGGTCATTTCAAATGGAATGGAAAAATTAAAGACACTGCTATTAAATCATTTGTCAAAACGAAAGGAGAAATTGAATTTATAACATCATGGTTTATACAACATCGTATAAATAAATGATTAAATAGGAATATCATAGAAGAAACAGATTGGAAAAGATCAGCTAAATCTTGGCATAGTTCTGAAATTACCTCAACAAAAATGACTACTGCAGATAGTGTTTTGAGATCATTCTCATTGAAATTAATTAATGAAGAATTGCCAACTATGGCTACATTAAATATTAGGAAATCCAATATTTATACTATACATGTTCCCAAAATTGATTTTGGATTTTTGAAGTATTTCGACTTTTTGAGATTTATGCAGAATCTATTCTATATATGGAAGTAAAAAAAGTATCCAGTTATGTGTATCTTTAATCAAAGAATAAATCTGGGTAGTTAAAAAATTTCGGGTTTTAAGTAAAATAATTTCGTCTTCTATGAAAAACTATTTCGACTTTTTTCCCCAAAATTGTAATTTCAGGGTCCCAAAATAATTTTGCGTGCAAGTATAATTTATACAGAAGCAGAATGTCCCTTTTGCGGTAAATATAAAGAAACTAATACACATGTTTTTATGTGTATGAAAAAGGAAAAATTTTTAAAAATTGCATTTCGATCAACAGTAAAAAATATTTATATTAAAGAAAAAGGAAAAGTTGGTTTAAATGATTTGATGATTAAAATATCACGAGGACATTTTTTAAAAATTAACTATACTAGACAAATAATAGGTACTTCATTACATGATAGATTTGAATTTAATGATCTAGTTAAAGGTCTAATTTCAAAATCTATATATACACTCACCTGCCAAAAGTATCCGGCTAACTATTTTTTAATAAATTTTTTAATAAATTTCTAAGGTGAATTATAACACAAAGAATGATTCAAATTGTATAAACTTTTTTTTAAAAGAATCCCCTACCAAAGGGCTATCATATGATATCTTATTTGTTAAAATCTGATACTTTCTTGTGCAGTAATTGTGTTTTAAATGAAATTAACCAAAAATGTTAAATTGAATTAATGACAGTAGTATCTTTCGATTTTAATAACTATTCATCGTAGGTATCAACTATCTTATACAGACTTGTAGCTTATAACAAGGGCTACAACTTTTATTAATACCATATTTGACATTTTCTAATTAAAATCAGAACTTTACTTAGACACAACTAAAAACGATCAAAATTATTAAAAATTTGACTTGATATTGACAAATAATTATCAATCGTTCTCATATATAAAACTTTATTTTTTACTAATTAAAAGTNTACACTCACCTGCCAAAAGTATCCGGCCAACTATTTTTTAATAAATTTTTTAATAAATTTCTAAGGTGAATTATAACACAAAGAATGATTCAAATTGTATAAACTTTTTTTTAAAAGAATCCCCTACCAAAGGGCTATCATATGATATCTTATTTGTTAAAATCTGATACTTTCTTGGGCAGTAATTGTGTTTTAAATGAAATTAACCAAAAATGTTAAATTGAATTAATGACAGTAGTATCTTTCGATTTTAATAACTATTCATCGTAGGTATCAACTATCTTATACAGACTTGTAGCTTATAACAAGGGCTACAACTTTTATTAATACCATATTTGACATTTTCTAATTAAAATCAGAACTTTACTTAGACACAACTAAAAACGATCAAAATTATTAAAAATTTGACTTGATATTGACAAATAATTATCAATCGTTCTCATATATAAAACTTTATTTTTTACTAATTAAAAGTTAAACGTAATACTAAGTAATCTTAAAGACAAATATATTGTGCACCTGTCACAAAAATATTAGACCTTTGTCATAAGAATTGAAGAAATAAATGATGTTTAAATTTTAATATATAATTGTTAATTATTTATTATTTAACAATACATCAGGAAATTTTTTATGTCGGAGGTTATTGTAATAATTTCGTTTTCAAAGGTTATTGAAGGTTATCGGACCAATAACCTTCGCAAATATTACATTTATTATGATAAAGTGAAGGTTATTGAAGGTTATCGATATTAATAAACTCCGAAGTATTACGTTTTATTAATAAAAATGAAGGTTTTCGGTACCAATAACCTTCGTAAATATTATGTTTATGTTGGAGGTATTCGAAGGTTATCGGAGTGAAGGACTTCGAAGGCTTACGTTTAAAAAAATTTACTGATGTAAAACATCAGAAATGAGTCTAATTAACCTTAAAGATAGGTATGTGGTACATCTACTGTAAAAGTTTTAGAATTATAGCATAAGAATTGAGGAAGTTTTTATATGTAACAACTTTTGAAAAATATTACATCGGAATAAAGTGATCAGCAATCATTTGTCGCAAAATCCTTACTAGATTTATCTATAAATTTCAAAGACGAATTGTAACANAACAAGGGCTACAACTTTTATTAATACCATATTTGACATTTTCTAATTAAAATCAGAACTTTACTTAGACACAACTAAAAACGATCAAAATTATTAAAAATTTGACTTGATATTGACAAATAATTATCAATCGTTCTCATATATAAAACTTTATTTTTTACTAATTAAAAGTTAAACGTAATACTAAGTAATCTTAAAGACAAATATATTGTGCACCTGTCACAAAAATATTAGACCTTTGTCATAAGAATTGAAGAAATAAATGATGTTTAAATTTTAATATATAATTGTTAATTATTTATTATTTAACAAAAAAACATCAGAAATGAGTCTAATTAACCTTAAAGATAGGTATGTGGTACATCTACTGTAAAAGTTTTAGAATTATAGCATAAGAATTGAGGAAGTTTTTATATGTAACAACTTTTGAAAAATATTACATCGGAATAAAGTGATCAGCAATCATTTGTCGCAAAATCCTTACTAGATTTATCTATAAATTTCAAAGACGAATTGTAACAAAATGGATAATCAAAATTATATAAAACTTTTTTTTAAACGAATTTCCTAATCAAGAGCTATCATATGATACCTTGTGTGTTAAAATTGGATATATACTTGCACATAAATTTTGATTTAAATGAAATTAACCAAAAATATTCAATTGCATAATTGATCGTAAAGTTTTCGATTTTGATGAATATTTATTATAGATATCAACTATTTTATACAAACTTGTAGCTTAACATGAGAGCTATAACTTTAATTATTACAGTTTTCAATATTTTTTAGTGAAAATAAAAACTTTACTTAGTAACAAATAAAAATATTTATATTAATATATTGTTTAAATTTTTTCACAGATTATCATAAAATTTACTATAATAGAGAGTTTGTAAAATAAATATTTTCTAAAATTTGAAAATGCATTTTTTTTTAAAAAAAACAAAGAAACTGTATATGCTGTTGATTTTTATTTTATAATATAAAAAATATAATTTTTAAATATCAATAGAATAGTAAATTTTTTTCTAAATTAATTTGATAAATTTGATAAATTATCTTACTTATGTTTTTGAAAGATAATTTTCAATAATTATTTCAAATTTCAAAATTATGCCTAAAGGAAAAGAACTTACTGATTTTGAACGTAGAGAAATAATTGGTTTATATAAAGGAAAATATACACAAAAGCAAATTATTGATATATTAAAGCATCCCAAGTCAACTGTAGGAGATGTCATAAAAAAATATAATGAACAAAGTCTGACTACTACATTACCATGTTCTGGTAGACCTAAAATTCTATCAGAACGTGATAATAGGCAATTAATAAAAATAACAAAAAATAATAGAAACAAAACTTTAGAAGAAATTACTGAAGATTTTAATGAAATAATAAATAAACTAGTTTCTTCTAGAACAATACAAAGAACTCTTCATCAAAAAGGTTATAGTGGACATGCTGTCAAGAAAAAACCTTTTATTTCTGAAATAAATCGAAAAAAAAGATATGGATGGTGTAGAATGAGAAAAAATTGGATTACAGAATGGAATTCAATTATTTGGAGTGATGAATCCAGATTTGAAATTTTTAATAATAATTCACAAAATTGGGTTTGGCGTAAAAAAGATGAAAAATACAAAGTTGATTGTTTAAAACCAACTGTCAAAAATTCAGAAGGAATCATGGTTTGGGGATGTTTTTGCAATAATAAAATAGGTCCTTTGGTGTTAATTGAAGGAACACTTAATTCTGATAGATATATAGAATTACTTAAAGAATATTTGATTCCATTTTTAAATGATTTAGGAGTAGAAAATCATATTTTTCAAGATGACAATGCACCTTGTCATGCTTTAAAAAAAACTAAAACTTGAAAAAATGAAAACAAAATTGAATTTCTTCCATGGCCTGCATAAAGTCCTGACCTTAATTCAATTGAAAATTTGTGGGATATATTGGAAAGAAAGGTCAGAAAACATAGACCTATTCCAAAAAATAAAAAAGAATTTTTTGAAGTATTAAAAGAAGAATGGAATAATATTGATGAAAATCAACTTATTAGATTAGTAAAAAGTATGCCAAGAAGAATAAATGCTGTAATAAAAATTAAATAATACTTAAAAAATTTATTAATTATAATTTTGATGTGACAAGAATTTAAACAATATATTAATATGAATATTTTTATTTGTTACTAAGTAAAGTTTTATTTTCACTAAAAAATATTAAAAACTGTAATAATTAAAGTTATAGCTCTCATGTTAAGCTACAAGTTTGTATAAGATAGTTAATATCTACAATAAATATTCATCAAAATTGAAAGACTTTACGATCAATTATGCAATTGAATATTTTTGGTTAATTTCATTTAAACCAAAATTTATGTGCAAGTATATATCCAATTTTAACACACAAGATATCATATGATAGCTCTTGATTAGGAAATTCGTTTAAAAAAAAGTTTTATATAATTTTGATTATCCATTTTGTTACAATTCGTCTTTGAAATTTATAGATAAATCTAGTAAGGATTTTGCGACAAATAATTGCTGATCACTTTATTCCGATGTAATATTTTTCAAAAGTTGTTACATATAAAAACTTCCTCAATTCTTATGCTATAATTCTAAAACTTTTACAGTAGATGTACCACATACCTATCTTTAAGGTTAATTAGACTCATTTCTGATGTTTTATTGTTAAATAATAAATAATTAACAATTATATACAGTAGCTCACGAATGTACTGCAACACCTAAAATTTTGTCTTTAAAAAATTCTATGTTGCAAACCATCAATTTTAGAATAATAGTTCTTATACTCATTTTAATCTTTGAGATTTGGAGAATTTTTGAGAACTGTTTGATATCAAATTAATAATTCCAATTTTTTGGAAATAGGTGATCAACATAGTGAATTGTCACTTAATAAAATTTTAATTGTGAATAAAATTTTATACAGAATAGTTACAATAAAAGTGATCATAGGGTTGATTGTCCTTTCCAAGGAGAACAGGTATACCAAATTTCATAACAATTGGATCAGTGGTTATGGAGAAATTAACTCTTGAAAATTGAAATTTTACTAATAAAATANTATTTTATTAGTAAAATTTCAATTTTCAAGAGTTAATTTCTCCATAACCACTGATCCAATTGTTATGAAATTTGGTATACCTGTTCTCCTTGGAAAGGACAATCAACCCTATGATCACTTTTATTGTAACTATTCTGTATAAAATTTTATTCACAATTAAAATTTTATTAAGTGACAATTCACCATGTTGATCACCCATTTTCGAAAAATTAGCATTATTAATTTAATATCAAACAGTTCTCAAAAATTCTCCAAATCTCAAAGATTAAAATGAGTATAGAAACTATTATTTTAAAATTGATGGTTTGCAACATAGAATTTTTTAAAAACAAAATTTTAGGTGTTGCAGTTATACTTGCACGCAGAATTATTTTGGGGCCCCGAAATTGCAATTTCAGGGAAAAAAGTCGAAATAGTTTTTCATAGAAGACGAAATTATTTTACTTAAAACCCGAAATTTTTTGACTATCCAGATTTATTCTTTGATTGAAGATATACATAACTGGGTACTTTTTTTACTTCCATATATAGAATGGATTCTGCATAAATCTCAAAAAGTCGAAATACCTCAAAAATTCAAAATCAATTTTGGGAACATGTATAGTTGCAGTACATTCGTGAGCCACTGTATTAAAATTCAAACATCATTTATTTCTTCAATTCTTATGACAAAGGTCTAATATTTTTGTGACAGGTGCACAATATATTTGTCTTTAAGATTACTTAGTATTATGTTTAACTTTTAATTAGTAAAAAATAAAGTTTTATATATGAGAACGATTGATAATTATTTGTCAATATCAAGTCAAATTTTTAATAATTTCGATCATTTTTAGTCGTGTCTAAGTAAAGTTCTGATTTTAATTAGAAAATATCAAATATGGTATTAATAAAAGTTGTAGCCCTTATTATGAGCTACAAGTCTGTATAAGATAGTTGGTACTTACAATGAATAGTTATTGAAATCGAAAGATATTACTGTCATTAATTTAATTTAACATTTTTGGTTAATTTCATTTAAAACACAATTACTGCACAAGAAAGTATCAGATTTTAACAAATAAGATATCATATGATAGCCCTTTGGTAGGGGATTCTTTTAAAAAAAAGTTTATACAATTTGAATCATTCCTTGTGTTATAATTCACCTTAGAAATTTATTAAAAAATTTATTAAAAAATAGTTGGCCGGATACTTTTGGTAGGTGAGTGTAGATTAATAAGAAGTAAAGTAAGTTTAGCAATAATAGGTAAAAAAATGGTATTTGATATTTTTACAAAATGGAAAACATTATTATATAGGCAATGGAAAAAAAGATGTAAACAATTTTTGGAATGGGAAAAATCTAAAAATATAGAAGAAATTGAAAAGAGAAGTAAAGGCAAACGACCATTTATAGACTATACATATCTAGAACAAAAAAAACACTTAATCAAATTAGGGATAGATATAATAACTTCTACAATTAATAATGTTTATAAAAATAATGCAGATATACTATCAAATATTCTTTTTTATTTAAACGTAGGTGAGGTTAAAGTCTCCCAGTAGAAAAGTTTACTTTTCTACAGTGGTAGGTTAGGCTGTAGTTAGTTATTTATAACATAACTTAGTCAGATTTTATTCTCCATGTATTTCTTTATTGAATTATTATTAATGAATAAAATCGAGACCTCACTAGTCCAGTTAAATTATAAAGTATTCATTAAATAAAGTCGAGGCCTCACCGGTCCAAAGTATTCATTATTTTTATCAAAGCGTGGAACTACATAAATTGTATCTTCGATCACTTCTATTTCTATAAAATTGTACACTTCTACCAATCTCAATAAAGGACAGCCGTAAACAAATGGAGTTTCTTCAATAAAATCATACCATTGTACAAGTGCAAGATGCATTGGTGATTTATTTAGTAGTCTTATTTCTGTTATTAATAATGTCTAAATAATAAAAAAGAGTTAAGTAATCTTTTACATTTTATTATGAAAATTATTTAATAGTTAATATATACCTGTACATAACAATTTCCTTTATCTGATAAATATTCAGAAAGTTCCTCCTCATTTATATTGACAGCAATATTACTAAACCATAGTCTATGGTGAAAATCATTTTTTGTATGTAAAATAGCACTATTTTTTAATGTAACGGAACTATATATCTTTATTCGGCAGCCTTCGGCAGAAATTATATTCAAAATATTGAGATATACTTTCAAGCAATCAATAAATTTCTCAAAACTTTTTATTATTTTTTTATCCAAATTTGGATCTTTTTTATTTTGCTCAATCATGGATTCCGAAAGATCAAAGTCAAATAATTTTGTGGTGTACATGAAAGCCATTGGAGTTTTAGTTTTTCCTACACGATTTCGCGAGATAATTGTTTGGCGTCGAATCTAAAAATAAAAAATTATTAAATTTCGAAATATTATATGATAAATTATTGTTTTTTATTTACATTTTCCATTATTTGCTTTTCTACTTCTTTTTTATTACTGAGACGATATGGAATTTTCACATAAGTTTTATGTAAACTTTCATATGTTTCGGTTGTATATCCATTTATTACTCCATATTCCTGAATTGTATCGACGATGTGATAAATCCATGAGTGAAGTTTCGAAAATTTCAAATGAGAATTCGAAATCTTTTGAAATAATTTAATGAATAGATCACCCCAATCATTGATTGCTTTCTATATAATTAAATAAATTAATATTTTATTTATGTATATCAACCTTTCTAATATCCTCCAGATAATTATTTTTACCTGAAAATTTTTCAGATCACTTTCTTTAAATTTTTCTGATCTACTCAGTAAATACATTTCATTCCATTTCACGTAGACTTCCGAAAGATCTTCAATTTGTAAATCATCGACCACAAACACCATGATCTTCATCATATCTCTATATTCGCTTGCAGTTAATCGGGATAATTGTATCCCTTTTTTAAATACTTTTAATTGCAAATGTCTTGGAATATCCACAATTCTTTCGTTTACTTTATTCAATGATTTTTTTTTCTTCAATAATTCCATAGTAAATTCTATTTGATATTTGAATAGACCTAGATCTAAGTGATGCATTTTATCAGGTACAGTGGCTGCATAAATGTTTAAATTTCTAAATTTAAACAAATAAGGTTAGAATATGTCCTTAAAATATATAAATATTTAAATATAAATATATAAATAAACAAACTTACAGGATGCTCCAAAAGTAATTATTGACCTGTTCCAAACTTGCCAAATTACTTGTATTACTATCAAAATATTCTTTCATATTTACATGATTACGGAGTATCACTTCTTTTCTTATATCAATAAGATCTTCTCTTTGAACTAAACAAAAATGACAAGGATAATTCGAATTGGCTGATTTATAAGTTAACGAAAACGTGCAGGCTTCCGGCCAATCACAGATTATAGTGAATATTCTTGGAAAAAACCAAATATCTTTGTCGTCAATATTAAAATCAACATTATCATCTTGAAATAATGGATCTAATAAAAATTTAATAGAATTATGAAAGGTTTCGCAAGCCAATTCCTTAAATTCAGAAGATTTCTTTTCCTTTTCATTTTTAGCAGATAAAATTGGGAGATATCCTAACAGTTGTTTCGCGTCTTCTTTATTCCTTCTCCATGTGGGAATATTTTCAAGAGATACATATATAGGATGTAATGAACTCTTTCCTAATGTATCAGTAGTGGTTACATCTGAATAGAGAATGATTGACAAAATATTTGCGTGATTTGAAATTGATCTTTCTGCAATTTCTGAAATTTTGTTCTCCATATGATTTTTCATCCTCGATCTAACAGTTTATTAATATAATTATTAATATAATTATTAATTATTAAAAAATTTCTGATATAAGTATTTACCTTCGAATTTTCATATCTAAACATCAAATTTTTTAATATATCTGGATTTGACAAATGGTTTTTAATACAGTTTTTAATGGGACAAAGTAATCTTGACTATTATGAGTAAGTACGTAATATTTAGAATATGACAATTGTGAAATATTTATTTTATCCATAAACTTTCATCCAGTTTCGATGTTTTTTGGGAGAGGTGACAATTGAGATAAATCTGAATGTTTGTTAAAGAATTTTATAATTGCATTTCCAGCTTTGTTATTAAGATTATTTTCTATAACAAGTGCCATCAAATCCGTATATACTTCATTTGGAAATTTTTTAATGTTTTCAACTTCGGGTTCTTCATTGTTTTGTAAACTTGCGGGTAAAATTTCATCAAAGTTTTCATATTCCTCCGGAATATTGCTTGAATATGATACGGGTTCTTCATTGCTTTGTAAACTTGCGGGTAAAATTTCATCAAAGTTTTCATATTCCTCCGGAATATTACTTGAATGTGATATTTCACCAAAAGAAATATCACCAGCATAATCCTGATCACTTTCATATTGGTAAAAAACTTGTGAGTTTTCTTCTCGAATAATTTGAAATTCATTTATGCAACTAAAATCTTCATCATCTAATGACATTTCGTTAACACTTGAGACAATATTTGAAATATCCTCACTAGATTCTTCTGTATTTAAATAAACAGTATTAATGCATCGATTAACATGCTGAGAGTATGCATTCTGTGTTGAAAAATTACGAAGGCAATGTGGACATTGAAAACTTGTAGACATTGTTTATATTAGAATATTAAAAAAGTTCAAATTGTTTTGAAAAAATCAATATTTTGTTTTAAAGAGAATTGAAATTATTCGACTTTATTTTTAATTTAAAAATTGTCAATGGTACTCTTTCATGGTACTTAAATATCTTTTCCAATATTTCAAATCTGTATTTTTATTTTTATTAGTTTTCTCAGTAATTAATAAAATTTTAAATGTTTCTCCTTGTAATTTCTATATTATATTCCATGATATAAAAAGAATATCTTACAAATACTATATCTGTAAAATAAATATGATTTTTCGAATATATATATAACATTTTTTTTAATTAAAAAAGAAATCAAAATTTTTTTTGCTTGTTATAAAAATGGGGTATTAAAGAAAATATATAAATAATTCTCTTTATTTTCTTTATTTTGTAATTTCCTATATTACATTCTGTGATATAAAAAGAATATTTTATAAAAAATACTATATCTGTAAAATAAATGTGATTTTTTCAAATATATACAACATTTTTTGTGTTAAAACAGAAATGATAAAATTTGTAATACAAGGAAAATATATAATAAAATTTGTAATACAAGAAAAATATATGATAAATTTGTAAGTTTAATAAATATTACCATTTTGTATTACATATGTAACACAAAAATATTTTGTTTATTTTATTTATTTACAATGGTATACTCCTTGCCTCTTGTTTTTTGCCTTTGCTCTATTACTATTATATGCTATATTCTTTATATTTTTTCAAATCTACATACTTTAGGATGTAGTTATATAATATTGCACGTATTTTTTATTTTATTTACAATGGTATACTCCTTGTCTCCTGTCTTTTGCCTTTGCTCTATTATTATTATATGCTATATTCTTTATATTCTCTCAAATATACATACTTAAGATATAGTTATATAATATTGCACGTATTTTTTATTTCAATTTTTTTTTTTATTTTCCGTAATATTATTATTTTTTACTTGCATTTTCCGTAACATTACTATTACCTTTACATGAAATTATTAATACACTGAGTTTAAACTGTAGTTTAACAACTCTAAACAGACATTTTTTTTTGTTTTATTTCGATAACGCTACAAATTTTATTTTATTGTCTGGTAATAAGGTATGTATATATTAGTTGTTACTATATGTTATATTCTTTCGAATCTATATACTTTAGAATATAATCAAATAATACTGCACGTATTTTTATTAGTTTCCATAACATTACTATTTATTTCAATTTTTTTGCTTGCATTTTCTGTAACATTACTATTTTTTTTGTTTATTTTTATGAAATATTTATTTATTATTTAAGATAAGCAATTTGAACGAATTATTTAAAAAAAAAAACAAAACCTTTCGCGTACCTCTTCATATTCACGCACTTCTTCTTCGCGCCCTTCCTTAGCTTCAGCTTCACGCCCTTCTTCGGCTTCAGCTTTACGTCCTTTTTCAGCTTCAGCTTTACGCCCTTTTTCGGTTTCAGCTTCACGTCCTTCTTTATTTCCACGTCCACTACTAGAATTTGAAGATTCAGACTTAACCTCGTCTTCGGTAGATCAAATGAATGATGGTATAATAATATATTGGTTTAATTATTTCAAAAAAAAATTAAAATGACTAAAAATTTTTTATGTTTCAAGCTGTTACAAGAAGAATCTTTTCGAAATTGGATAATCTAAAAACACTTCTAGAAAAAGTTAAAAAAAATTAAGAAGATATGAAAGAAGAAATAAAAACTATTAAAGAAGAAGTCGCCATACTTTTACATGATCAAGCTTGTATAGATGTTAGTATAATATTAAAATTTGAACATTTCGCAAATGTTCGCAATATTAACAATTTTTATAAATAGGCTGTGATAATTAAGTCTGCTCAAGATCTGTTAGAAAAAAAAATATATTCCAATTATGACGAATTCAAAGAATCTGCCGAATTTTTTCTAAGAGAATCTGATAATGAATTTTTCTCCATTTTNTTCAGCTTCACGTCCTTCTTTATTTCCACGTCCACTACTAGAATTTGAAGATTCAGACTTAACCTCGTCTTCGGTAGATCAAATGAATGATGGTATAATAATATATTGGTTTAATTATTTCAAAAAAAAATTAAAATGACTAAAAATTTTTTATGTTTCAAGCTGTTACAAGAAGAATCTTTTCGAAATTGGATAATCTAAAAACACTTCTAGAAAAAGTTAAAAAAAATTAAGAAGATATGAAAGAAGAAATAAAAACTATTAAAGAAGAAGTCGCCATACTTTTACATGATCAAGCTTGTATAGATGTTAGTATAATATTAAAATTTGAACATTTCGCAAATGTTCGCAATATTAACAATTTTTATAAATAGGCTGTGATAATTAAGTCTGCTCAAGATCTGTTAGAAAAAAAAATATATTCCAATTATGACGAATTCAAAGAATCTGCCGAATTTTTTCTAAGAGAATCTGATAATGAATTTTTCTCCATTTTAGGTAGTAAATGGGAACCATATTTTGACTTGTAAGTAAAATCTATAAATTGATATTTTGAAGAGTTTTGTAATTAATTTTTTTAAAAATTTATAGTTATTAAAAAGGCTCCGTTCTCTTAAAGGCACCTTGTGTTATACACGTTGTCCAAATCCTAAATAATTTGGGATTTGGGATGCCAAAATGCACAAATTACTAGTATTTGGGATTTGAGATTAGGGATTTCAGCAAAAAATACTAATTATAATTTGGGATTTGGAATTTGGGATTTCGGCATTTGGAATTTCGGCATTTGGATTTTGAATTTAGGTGGCAAGTATACCTTGTGTGCACGAGTATACATGTTCCCAAAATTGATTTTGGATTTTTGAGGTATTTCGACTTTTTGAGATTTATGCAAAATCTATTCTATATATGGAAGTAAAAAAAGTACCCAGTTGTGTGTATCTTCAATCAAAGAATAAATCTGGGTGGCCAAAAAATTTTGGGTTTTAAGTAAAATAATTTCGTCTTCTATAAAAAACTATTTCGACTTTTTTCCCCAAAATACCAATTTCAGGGCCTCAAAATGATTTTACGTGCAAGTATATGCACGAGTAAAAACAGCAATTTTTGAAAATTTCAGCAATATGTTACCTCCAATTAGTAATATAGTGAAAGCATCTGAAATTGCAGCGTGGAAAAAGAAACTTGCTGTTTCAAATTGTTTTCGTAAATTATTTGAAAAAATCGAAGACGACGAAAATGACACATATATAACAAAAATAATTAAAAATGTCTGGCCTAAGAAAAAAAATATTTCAAATCTTCAAATCGCCTAGACGATTTCTATTTCAAAAATTTTTCTCAACCCGAAAAATGAAGTTATCAAAATGTCAGAAGAAATTATACAACCGGCTCTTGCAAGAAATTTAGTAAGTAAATTTCATATCACATCAGATTTTTAAAATTTTCAAAAACTAACAAAATTTTAAAAAATTGAAAAAAATTGAAAATGAAGAAGGTTTTGAATACGAATCAGACTCATCTCCAACTCCCCAAAGACCAGTATCTTCAGAAAGATAGAAAGATCCTGAAAAACAGATAGAACCCAAAAGAAACAAATGAAAGAAAAGAATTATTGAAGTCGAAACTCTACGAAAAAATCTTAAAAAATCCAAAAGAAAAGTAGAAAATAACGAATATGAAGGTAAAAAAAATAATGAATATGAAGGTGACGAAGGTGAAGAAGGTGAAGAAGGTGATGAAGGTGAAGATGACGATGACGAAAATGACGAAGATGAAAAAGGTGAAGATGAAGAATATCATAATGAAATAGTAAATATAGAAAGCGAAGATTAAGAAATAAAAAATATAATTTTAAATATTCAGAAATTTTTGTATTAATGTAAATAAAATAATAATAATAATAATAAAATAATAATAATATTTGAAAAATAATAAAAAATTTTGTAAATTTTGAAAACTTTACGAAAAAATTTGCGAAACTTTACGAAAATTTTTCGAAAAGTTGCGAAAAGTTTCGAAAACTTTGTGAAAAGTTGTGAAAAGTTGCGAAAATTTTCGAAAACTGTGTGAAAAGTTGCGAAAATTTTTGAAAACTGTGTGAAAAGTTGCGAAAATTTTTTGCAGAAATTTCTGAAGGTGTCAGAAATTTGTGAAAATTTTCGAAGTGAAAATTTGCGTAAATTTTTACTTATTAAAATTTTCTGATGTAGTGATTTTAATAATAATAATTTAGCATTATATATCAAAAAAAATAATAATAATATTGATAATACTTTAGCATTAGATAGGAGAAATGAAGATAATAATATTGATTATTAGATGGAAGGACATCAGTAATTATATTAATTCGAAGGTTTTTGAAGTTATATCGTTAACGTTAGATTTCGAAGATCTTCGATTGTGTCGCAAACCTCCGAAATCGAAATTTACAATTAAATTTCGATACGTATATTGCGAAATCGAAAACCTTCGAAGTTTAATGTTACGTTTTTTGATATTTGTGTAAGCTTTCGAAACTCAATGATTAGTATTTTGACATATTTTGTTTTAAGTTTATTGCTTTCGGATTACTTCGAATTTAATCGTTTTCATTATACTTCGATATAATTGTAGAAATTTTATTTTGTAATATTTTATTACTTTCTGAATTTTTATATAATTTATTATTGATTTTATTATTAAAAGATGATAATAAACATTTTATAACGTTCTTAAAATTTTTTTTTTTTTTCTATTTTCCTATAAAATTCTACAACGTTTTCGTACAATGACGCGAGGTAATCATTTTCTATATATCTAATACGTCTACAACAATTCCTCAATATGATGCAGGTTCCTATTTTCTGTAATATTATATTTTCTTGATATTTCTTTTCATCTTGTTCTTTTTTAAAAGATAATAATATTTTAGCTTCGTTTTTGTTTTTCGTAATCTTACGAAAGATATTTAATTACCTTTTGAGATTTTTTCAAATTTCTTTCACAAAATTTTTCTATTATAGTAACTAAAGTTAATATTATTATTTGCTTTGAATCTTCTCTTATATCAAACTATTAAAGGGTGTATTACGTCTATACTTGCACGCAAAATTATTTTGGGGCCCCGAAATTGCAATTTCGGGGAAAAAAGTCGAAATAGTTTTTCATAGAAGACGAAATTATTTTACTTAAAACCTGAAATTTTTTGACCATCCAGATTTATTCTTTGATTGAAGATACACATAACTGAATATTTTTTTTACTTCCATATATAGAATAGATTCTGCATAAATCTCAAAAAGTCGAAATACCTCAAAAATCCAAAATCAATTTTGGGAACATGTATAATTACGTCGTATATTTCATATATAATTATTAAATATTGTAACGTTTTGCGATTTGAAGCAAATTAATTTTTCAAATAAATAGTTCGAATACTTACATTGTTGTCATAAATATCTTAACAAAGTAGAACTTATGATTTTAAATACTACTACATAAAACCCTAACGCAATTATTTAATAAACAAATTATTATTTCTTGTTTCTTCGAAGATATTCTATTAGATACATATATATTATTAATATTCTTATATAAAATTAAAGTCACATAAGTCAATAGCATTACAATAAAATTAGTGTATTTGATATAACAATAAATTATAGGAATATACAAAATATACCATTTCGAAGTGTTTCGTAAGTGTATGTTAAAGTTAATGAAGTATTCCTAAAGTAAACAAAGTATGAAATATATTTATTTACTTGTTAAAGTTATAAATAAAGTCAAAATAAATTATAGGAAGATATAAAATACATCATTTCGAAGTGTTTCGTAAGTGTATGTTAAAGTTAATGAAGTATTCCTAAAGTAAACAAAGTATGAAATATATTTATTTACTTGTTAAAGTTATAAATAAAGTCAAAATAAATTATAGGAAGATATAAAATACATCATTTCGAAGTGTTTCGTAAGTGTATGTTAAAGTTAATGAGGTATTCCTAAAAGTAAACAGAATATGAAATATATTTATTTACTTGTTAAAATTATAAATAAAGTCAATAAATATTNTTCTTTTCGAAGAGCTTCATAAGGATTGTTAAGAGAGTAAAGTAGTTATTTCTGAAAATAAACAAAGAATATTGTGTTAAATAAGAAGTCATATGATAAGATAACTGATCTTTTTGTACAAATAAACAAATAAAAAACGTTAACTTTCGAAGAAAATTTGAAAACGGAGTATAACCTAAAGATAAACTTCGAAGGATATTGTTGACAGTACAATGTCGATTAAAATCGCTGCAATAAACTTCGAAGGATATTGTTAACAGTGCAATTCCAATTAAAATCACTGCGATAAACTTCGAAGAATATTTGTTAACAGTGCAATGCCAATTAAAATTGCTGCGAAGAACAGTGCAAAATTGTTGCGAAAACATTGGTTTATAACTTGTTATGCACAGGTTTATGTTTATGATTGCCTTTATAAATGTAGAAATTCGATAAACTTCAGACACTATTAATAATAGAATTAATAATACCAAATAAATCACTATTGCATCTTGCACTCGTACAATAGTATGATTAAGTTCTCAAAAGTGTACAATTTTATAGAAATAGATGCAATCGAAGATATAATTCACGCTTTGATACTAATAAATATTTTATAAATAAATATTTGTATTATAATTATATCAATAAATTTCGTATTGTATTAATATTAATATATAATGCAATATACTTTTATAATTTTATCATTTCTTTTTTTATTATTTTAATTTGTTTCAGAAAGTATTCATATTTTATTTGTAGATAATACCTTTTCAATATGTAGAAATTTAATCAATTAAATAAATTTTTAATAAAATAATACATATCTATAGACAATACTTCGAAAAATGAAAGATATACTAATAATAATTTATTTAATTAATGAATTATCCTTAAAATTAAGTGATATGCATATATGCATACAATAATACCACATTTCTCGTTATATCAAAGATAAAGTTTATTTATAATTACATATTTTAAGATATTTCGCGACATAAATTTAATATTTATGTAATTAATCAGGGTATAATATTATGATGTATCAAAAAGAAGGAGAGAAGGGTTGTAATTTATATTTTATTGTATTAATAAAAGAAATATGATGATACATTTAGGAAGTATTCGAAGTTATTATTAAATTCTGAGAAAATGAGATAGAAAAAAATGTATATAAAGAATCGAAATTCTTCTATCTTTATCATAAAATATATTTGCAAATAAATATAACCATTTTTAAAAATTTTCAAAATGTCTCGAAGAACTTTCGTTAGTTTTTATATAAAAAAAAATCAAAGAGATGATGATAGAATTTCTAGTTTTTTATCTGGATCAAGTTCCACTAAAGCAAAAAAAAGAACTTCAGTATCTACTTCGGCAACAGCAGAAGCATCAACGTCAAGAGTATCTACTCCGGCAACAGCAGAAGCATCAATGTCAAGATCATTATTTGAAAGAGGAAGTGGAGAAACTGAAATGGAAGCTGTATTAATAGGACCAACGGGAAGTGATAATGAACGACAAACTTCTCCATCAGCTCAAGCAAGAAAACGAAGAAGAACTGAAAAAGGAAGAGAACAACATTCTGATGGTAATTTTTCAAAATTTTTCAAAACATTTAATAAAAATATTTTCTAATGTATAATTTATTTTATTAGAAGAAGAAGAACCTCTATTGAAAAGAAAAGGAAAACAAGATCAAATACTAGACTATTTAAAAAAAATTGATAAGGAAGTCAGAGACCTTCGAAAGGAAATGTCTGACATCCGAAAAAAAATGGAAAACAACAAATTATGGGAC
>PQFF01000399.1:117272-195533 GCA_003547095.1 Diversispora epigaea
GAAAAATCATTTCGGGAACTTAAATTAATTTCAAAAATATTGCGAAATTTTTTTTTATTTTTTTTATTTTTTTTATTATAACATTTTGATAATAATATTATATTTTATGTTAGAAGAAATTTTTAATTTTTTATTATTATTATTATAAGAAATAAAACATTACAGAAGTTATAAAATTTAAAAAATAATTTCGCAATATTATGAAATATATTTATTAACAAAATATTCATTATCTTCGTCAAAACGAGGTATAATATGTACAATATTATCTATAGTTTCAATTGGAATTAAATTATATAACTCCACTAATTTTAAAAGAGGACAATTATAGAGATAGGAATTTTTTTCAAATTTGAAGTCGTACCATTGAACTAATGCGAGATTTAATGGAGGTTTTTCTTCAATTTCAATTTTTGCCATTAATAAAATTTTACCATAACATAATCCTTCATCGGATTGATAATCAGAAGATTCATTAGAATCCATCGAAATTGCTACATTACTGAATCATGGTTTATCATGAAATTTGTTTTTTGCCCTTATTATTGATCCATTTTCTAAAGTTGCCGTACCATATATAATAATATCACATTCCTTAATATTTTTAACTTCTAAAATATTATCTAAAAAATCGTCGAAACATTCTAAAAATTGGTTAAAACCTTTAATCATATTATCGTTAATATTTGGATCATTCATTTTTTCACAAAAATATATATTTGCTTCTGTTAATTTTGTTTCAAAAAGCTTTGATGAAAAGTTCAACAGTTTAGTCAGCTTCTTCTTCTTTTGTTTTTTATTAATCACGTTTATTATATCTTGTCTTTTCAACTAAATTTAAAAGTTATGAATTAATTAACAGTTCATTTATATTATTTATAATAAAATAGTTAACTTACTGTTTTCATTATTTGATCTTCCACATTTTTTTTATTGCTCATTCGGTAAGGGATTTTAACAAAATCCTTATGCAAACTTTCGTAAGTTTCTGTTGTATATCCATTTATTATACCAAACTGACGGATTGATTCAAAAATGTGGTAAATCCACGAGTGAAATTTTGGAAATTTTAATTTGGAACGCGAATATGGTTTAAATATTTCAACAAATAGTTTTGCCCATTCAAACGTATCTTTCTAAAAAGATAAATTATTTAGTATATAATTAGTAAAATCAAGATTTTAATTTTTAATAACATACCCGAAAATTTTCGAGATCGCTTTCTGTGAATATTTCTGATCTGCTCATCATGTACATTTTATTCCATTTTGCGTATACTTCTGATAATTTTTTATTTTCAACAAAATTTTCAACATTATTTTCATTTTCTTTATATAAGTTATCTACCACAAATACCATTACTTTCATTAGAATTCTATATTCTTTTGCAGTCATTCTGGAAATTGATTGAAGTCCATTAGTGAACATTTGAAATTTTTGAAATTGTGGAATTTTCGAAAGTCTGTTGTCTATTTTATTGACTAATGAACTATCTTGTTTTTGAAGAAGTGCTTGAGTAAATTCTATTTGGTAATGAAATAGTCCCAAATCTAAATGGTGCATTCTATCTGGAACTGTTGCTGAATATACATTTATACTTGGTAAAGACCAAAAATAATTAGGGATATTTTCCAAACTCACATCCTGTCCAGCATTATTGTAAAAATATTCTTGCATATTTTCGTTATTACGAAAAGTTACATCCGACAAATCGGTATCCGCCAACAACGTCTTTGAAATTAAACAAAAATGACAAGGAAAGTTCGAATTAGTTGATTTGTATACTAAACTAAATGTAGCAGCTTCCGGCCAATCACATATGATTGTTGATATACGGGGAAAGAACCAAAATGTTTTATTATCAACTTCTAAATCAATACCTTTTTCTGTAAATAAAGGATCTAATAAAAATTTCATAGAATTATGGAAGGTTAAGCGTACTAATTTTTTAAAGTCTTTAGATTTTTTTTCAGATTTATCCTTTGCTTTTAAGATAGGAAGGTATCCAAGTAATTGTTTAGCGTCAGATTTATTACGCCTTTTAGTTGAAATATTTCCAATTGATATATAGATAGGATGCAAAGAGGATTTACCTAAGGTATCAGTAGTAGTAGCATCAGAATAAAGTATTATGGATAAAAGGTTTGAACCATGTGGTAAAGAAGCTTCAGTATTCTTCCACCAATTTCCAGTGTATTGTTCACTGTAAGCCTTTTCACCTTTGTACTATATTACAAAATATTACAGTTAATATTATTTTCAATATTTAAAGTTTATATAGATTTAATATACCTTAAAATTTTCGAATCTCAATGTGAAATTTTGTGATATGTCGGAAATAGATAAAATATTTTTAATGCAATTGAGAACGGGATGATAAAATAAATAATAATCTATATTATTATGAGTAAGAATCTTGTGTTTTTTAGATGTTAAAGTGGGAATTTTCATTTTTTCCATTAATTCGCGTCCTTTTTTGGCATTTTTCGGAAGAGGAGATAAAGGAAGATTGGAATGNTTAAGATAGGAAGGTATCCAAGTAATTGTTTAGCGTCAGATTTATTACGCCTTTTAGTTGAAATATTTCCAATTGATATATAGATAGGATGCAAAGAGGATTTACCTAAGGTATCAGTAGTAGTAGCATCAGAATAAAGTATTATGGATAAAAGGTTTGAACCATGTGGTAAAGAAGCTTCAGTATTCTTCCACCAATTTCCAGTGTATTGTTCACTGTAAGCCTTTTCACCTTTGTACTATATTACAAAATATTACAGTTAATATTATTTTCAATATTTAAAGTTTATATAGATTTAATATACCTTAAAATTTTCGAATCTCAATGTGAAATTTTGTGATATGTCGGAAATAGATAAAATATTTTTAATGCAATTGAGAACGGGATGATAAAATAAATAATAATCTATATTATTATGAGTAAGAATCTTGTGTTTTTTAGATGTTAAAGTGGGAATTTTCATTTTTTCCATTAATTCGTGTCCTTTTTTGGCATTTTTCGGAAAAGGAGATAAAGGAAGATTGGAATGTTCATTAAAAAAATGAATCACGGCATTGGTAGCTTCATTAGATAGATTATAATTGGTAATAAGAGCCATTAAATCAGCGTATGCATTATTAGGAAACTCGATAGGTTCCGCTTCTTCACAAATATTATTATAGTCCGAAGCATAATTATTAAATGAGTAATTTTCAGGTTCACTGTTAGATAATTCCATATTTTCAAAAAAGGAAACACTGGAATGGCTGATATCACTAGTTAAAGATTCTTCTTCAACTTCAGCATTATATGAATCATTATCTTTATCTTCATTTTCACCTTCACCTTCATCTTCATTTGAATTCTCGTGAATATTTTCGAAATTATTCTATAAACATCGAGGTTAGTATAAGCTACTTTGAAATTATTTTTTTTATTATTTTTTTTACCTCATTATTTAATAAATTTTCGCTTTCTAAACTATCGATCATCATTACTTCCAAACTTAATTCTTCAGACGAATCTACACTTTTGAGACATTGTTTTATGTGGTTGGTATACGAAGTTTTAGTTGTAAAAATACATTGGGGACAAAAGTCACATTTTCAAGACATTTTAATTATTTTAATTGATGTTTAACGACTATCATTGTATTTATAATAATTATATTTCCATATTAAGACGTGTGTTACTTTTAATAATTTCGCTATATTATAAAATATTTATATACAAAATTATAAAAAAAATTATTGCTATTTTATAAATTTATTCTTCTTCATTTATAAAAGCTTCTTCATCTTCGTCATCTTCATCTTCACTTTCAGTTGAATGGTTGACTTCGCGATGAAGACTTTCACCTTTTTTTATTTGTTCCTAAAAATTTTTGAAATTGTTATTTTTATTAAATTTTTTATGTAACTATATATATATATAGAATTTACCTCAAAAATAAGTAACAATGGTTTTATTATTTTTTCTTTACTAATTATATTTGGCAACTTGGGATTTAGAAAGTTTTCGCATGTAACAATAGCGAAAGCTTTCTGATGGATCGGCGTATCAGCATTACAGGTTTTTTCTAATACACGATCAATATATGTAGTTTCGGAGTTGGATATTCTTTCAAAAAGGTTTTCGTAAATTTTGCGGACCTGCGGAGATGCTTTCCATGTTGCGATCACATTATGATCATCGGTACTCTGTATATAGGGCAGTTCTTTTTCTCCAAAAATACTAAAAAGGGCTTTTCGATAAGTGGAGGCAGCAGTTCCTCGTAGTTGGCGATGCTTTTTCAATAACTAAAAATTTAATATTATATGTAATTATCTAAAATATTTTGAAAAATAATATTTTAGCAACAAGGTAAAAATAATTACATTCGCCATTATTCGACCGACGTAGAACGTATTCCATTTTTTTAAAGAATACGTATTAAATATTTCTCTATAATTTTTTTTTGCGACGGATTCCGAGATTTTTTTAAAATCGTCTTGTGTTGGATAGATGGCTTTATTAAAGGTTTCATCTGCTATTTCCTTTACTAATTTCTAATAATAAAACAAATTATAAGTAATCCTTTATAATTTATTATCAAACGAAAGGTTTCGCAATCAAAATTACCGTAACAAATTCAGATGAAATTTCATCTTTTTTGTTTTCAATGAATTCGACAATTATTTTTTCTAAATTGTCGATTTTATTATTCAAGGTATTACATGTTTTTATTAATTCAGCATTTTGCATAATTAATTTATCAAGTGTTAAATTTCTAGTGCTTCCCCCCAGTATTTCTTCATGTTGCGTTTCTTCTTGGGTTCCTTCTTGTGTTCCTATAAATAAATATTAGAAAATATTTTTAAAAAAAGAAACAAATTATTATTATTACCTTCGGTTACATCCGAAGTCTCACGATTAATTTGGTCTGTATCTTGGATTCGAATTTTTTTTTTATTTGGGTTTCCAGTGGTTTCTTTTCTCTTATTTTTACAACCGGGAGTGGACATTTTAATTTTATAAAAAAAAGTGATGGAAAAAATATTGTATTTATAATAATTCAATTGTAATAATAATCCAGTTGTAACCTTTCGAAAAATAATACAATTAATCAGTTAAGCATTACCAAAAAATTTCGAAAAGAATCAAATGATTAATAAATACCTCCTAGACACAAATTAATGGTAAATCCTCCTATATTGATAAATAAAGATATGAATTTTAGTAAAGATTTGACCTCCTTGAAATTAGCCACTGATACATATCTTGTTTCCATTTACCTCAAAAAGATATTTGCAATTTTTCTTCCCACAAAGTATTTAAGAAAAGAATGTATAAAGGTCAGTTAGAACAGTAAAGTAAAGATAAAATTCTTAAAGAATCTCTGCCTATTTATCTCTTGGACCGTCCAGCGGACAAATTTGACTGCTAAAACATAGTAGTATGTGAAAATTGAAGGTTTAAGAGATAATATATGGATTCTGTAATTAATAACTTTTCACTTATTTTCGTAAACTTATAATGCAGTACAAACAAAATAATAACATTGTATTTATTTCAATAATTTCACAGCATTTCAACATATGCTGAGAATATTACACGATCTATCAAAAACATTAAAAATATTAGAAACAGAAAATTACACGATAATACTTATTTGGAAATTTCATTGCGAATGTGGTGGCGAATGTTTACGGTATATTTATAATATTCATATGTGAAATATCGATTAAAAATTGCTACAATATCGTTAACAGAACAATGTTAATTAAAATTGCTGTGATAAACTTCAAAAACAGTACAATGTCAATTAAAATTGATGCGATAAACTTCGAAGGATATTGCTAACTTACACGATCTTTCAAAAACGTTAAAAATATTAGAACCGAAAAATTACACGATAATACTTATTTGGAAATTTCATTGCGAATGTGGTCGCGAATATTTACGGTATATTTATAATATTCATATGAGATTGAAAATTTCATAAAATCATAATGATAATTAGTGATACCTGTCGTAATTATTTGCAAGAGTTGCAACCAGTTGCAACTAATTACGCCATAAGGAAAAATGAATTGCGCCATATAATTGCGACACTTTTTTTGAATTACGACAGGTATCACTAATGATAATATGAAATGTCGATTGCTGTGATAAACTTCGAAGGATATTATCAACAGTGCAATGCCAATTAAAATTGATGCAATAAACTTCGAAGGATATTGCTAACGGTGCAATGTCGATTAAAATTGCTGCGATAAACTTCGAAGGATATTGTTAACAATACAATGTCGATTAAAATTGCTGCATTATAAACGTATGCGGAATACAACAAAAATAAATGTGCTGAGATTTACGAAAATTAAATATAGGTGATGACCATCGAAGTTTAACGAAACGATATATTATGAATATCTAACATAAGCGGAGGTTATCAAGAACCTCCGATACAAGATAACTACAAAAACGATAATATTCGTAAGATTTCGCCATATAAAAATATCAAAATCGATAACCTTCGAAGGTTACCGAAAACCTCCGAAGGATAACGTAGTGATAATCAACGTTAACGTTAAACTTCGAAGGTTTTCGTTATAAAAAATTTCCTGATGGAATGAAAATGATAATAATATTAGGATTAAGATGATAATATCGATAATATTAATACTTTAGCATTAGATAGAAGAGGAGATGATAATATTAATAATACTTACATAGATATTTAATTATAAATTTATTTTTTTTATCTCTCAAATTTCAAAATATGATATTGAGGATCTTTTTATGAAAAATACAATCCTTTAATTTGGTGAAATGAAAATCAAAAAACATTACCTTTTCTTGTTAAACAAGCACACATGCCAACAACTTCAGTATTATTTGAAAGACTTTTTTTTGATGCAAATTAAGTACTAATATAATTCATAATTTATTATTCTTAAAAAAAAATTCAAATATAATAAATATATAAAAATTTTTATTAATAATAAAAGTTTGATGCTAATTAAATATATGACTTTTATAAGACTTGCTCATAAATTTTATTTTTATATTAAGAAATTTTGGCTTTAACTGATTAAGCTAGCTAAGTTAATTTTAAAATATAGACTTAGTCAGACTAATTTTTTTAGACCAGCTTAGAATATTACATATAACTAGATATTTTTTTTACTTTCATATATAGAATAGATTTTGCATAAATTTCAAAAAAATAAAATACTTCAAAAATCTAACATCAATTTTAGGAACAAATATAATTTTGACAAGAATAGTTTATAATTTCTTGAATTTAATTATTAATAAGTTTTGAAATGAAATTTGTATTATACAATTTAATATATTTGATTTTGTTTATATCTATTTTTTTGAATAATATATAAATTTTTTTAACTTTTTGAGTTTTTTTGTGTAACTATTTTTTGATATTTCTGAAAGGATATAAACTTAAATCTTAATTTTATTAAAATTTTTTTTTATAGAGAATAAAAAGCTGTTTTGTAATAGAATTATAAAGTAAGCTTTTTACTTTCTTTTTACCAATTTTACCTCTATTATTTAACCTCTGAAATCCTTTTTATAGATGGATTAATATAAGATTTTTTTTTGGTTAGTACTATTTGTACTATTTTTAGCATTGAAAGTTTTATCATATAACTAAACTAGATATTACAATATTTTATTAATATTAAATTTTTCAGAATTGAAAATTTCAGTTGTATAATTGTGAATTATTGTTGATTCTTGTAAAGATTAGTGCTCCTAAAAGGTCAAATCAAATTGAATTGACTCGAGTTTGGAAATGTATGACCCTAAACCCGAGTTGAATTTTAAGTATGATCCTAATCCTAAATCGAATCGAGTCTATATAAATTTATACAAGTTTATGTAAATTTATACAAGTTTATGCAAGTTTATGCAAGTTCATGCAAGTTTATGCAAAATCATGTAAGTTAATTTACAAGTTTATATAAATTAACAAGTTATAAATATAAATTAATAATTAATTTATATAGTTATTATTATAAACTATATTTTTTGCATCAAATTTTACAATAATTAATAAAAAAATCTTCATTAGTAAAATAATAAAATATATGTAAAATGACCCAGGGAACAACTTTTATTAATTTATTTTAAGTGAATAAAATACTAGTTTTCGAAATATTATAACATTTATAACCCAGGTCAAAAATTATAATCTTTGATCCTTAAGTTTATAGAATTGCATGATCTTAACCTGTCTCTGGGTTCGGGTCAGGTTCTCAGGTCAGACCTAATCTCTTAGGAACACTAGTAGAGATATCTCTGGAGCAAATAGTATTTTGAAAAATTATAATTGTTTCTTGTTCTTAAAACTTTTTTTTATTAATGAATTATCTTTTTATTAACTGTTTCCTTATGCGTTGAATCTAGAAATTTATTTTCTTTTTTTCTAATGATTTGGGCTTAGTTTTTAGCTGGCTGATGCTGACGTTATTTTTTTTATTAGAGTAGTAGTTCTCGATAGGTAACAAGATAAATGATTAAGAAGTTACTGATAAT
Organism: Diversispora epigaea; assembly: GCA_003547095.1. Classification (NCBI taxonomy): domain Eukaryota; kingdom Fungi; phylum Glomeromycota; class Glomeromycetes; order Diversisporales; family Diversisporaceae; genus Diversispora; species Diversispora epigaea. The sequence continues at coordinate 125,809 of PQFF01000399.1, forward strand.
TCTGGATGAATAAAAAATTTTGATATGGGTGTACCAATTCATTAGTAAAAGTTTGATTTTGCTTTTTAAGGGTAGGATGCATCAAATTACATGTTTATATGTAACATATGGCAAAAAAAAACTGTGCAACCTGCCATCTGATCTTCAAAATTTGCGAAATCTGAACGAAAATTTATTTATATATTGTCAATACTAATAGTTATCAAATCATATAGTTTTAGTGTAAGTTATTTATAAACTCTCTGGAAATCTTTTTTTGATCATACGATTTGGTATACCCTACTCTTAACAGCTCATTTCAATTATACATGTTCTTAAAATTGATTTTAGATTTTTGAGGTATTTCATTTTTTTGAGATTTATGTAAAATTTATTTTATATATGAAAGTAAAAAAAGTACCTAATTATATGTATCTTTAATCAAAGAATTTATCTGGATGGTTAAAAAATTTCAGGTTTTAAGTAAAATAATTTCGTCTTTTATAAAAAATTATTTTGACTTTTTTTTTTCAAAATTGTAATTTCGGGATCTCAAAATAATTTAATGTGCAAGTATAGTCTCAATTTAACAATTTCAGTCTTGAGTTTGACATTTTCCATTTTAACCTTGCAGTTTGTTTTAATTCTATAATTCTAGTTTAAGCTTATCTTTTTCTTTCACAGTTTGTTCCAATTTTGTGATTTTAGTCATAAGTTTGGCATTTTCTTGTTTGAATAAATCTAGTTTGAATTGTATATTTAATAATAGTTTTATTCAAAATAAAAATAATTATGTATGTGTTCAGTTTTGAAATGTTATCAAGAAAAAAATAATTGTCAATTGTGATTATACTTGCATGCAAAATTATTTTGGAACCCCGAAATTGTAATTTTGAAGGAAAAAAGTCAAAATAGTTTTTTATAGAAGACAAAATTATTTTATTTAAAACCCAAAATTTTTTGACTACCCAGATAAATTCTTTGATTAAAGATACATATAACTAGATACTTTTTTTGCTTCCATATATAGAATAAATTCTGCATAAATCTCAAAAAGACAAAAATCTAAAATCAATTTTGGGAACATGTATAATTGTGATGTAATTGTGATAAATAAATAGGAAATTGACCTTTAAACTTTTTACTAATGTCTTTCTCAAAAAAAATTACTCAGGTCTTCATTGGTCATAAAAAAAAAATATTTATATTAATACTTATATTTATATTTTTGATATTACATTTTCTTTATTTTTATTTTTTTTCAAAACCAATTACAATCTCTTTATTCTTCTACACTTTCCAAGATTTTATTAACTCTCTCTACTATATAGTACGAATATATTTGTTGTTTTCAATTATTGCTCAGTAGAATTTCTAATCACATTCTTATTATTTTTAGACTTCTATTGTATTAGAGATTGTTGGCATTTTTCTGGCTCTGCTTGGTTTCTTTTGCACTGGAGATCTTTGTTATACATATTTCCGAAACAAATACAATAATGATCTTCTTATTAAAACTATAGAAAAGGGCACTCTACCTAAAATTTATGTTCCGGATAATAAGTTAGTTCCTCGAGAAACAGTTGTAAAACAGCTCGAAAAAATTTTTAGACCAGACAAAGATCAATCATTTTATTATGTAGTCTGTGGTGAACGTGGAACTGGAAAAACTACATTGATCATAAAAGCATCAAGAGAAGTTGGTCGTGGTGTCATATATGTTGATATTCCTTCTGATGTTAAAGATTTTGGAAAAGCATTTGGGAAAGCTCTTAATTTTTCATTTGAGAAGCGAATCTCTTTTTACAAATCAATTGACACAAAAATTGAACAATGCGAGTAGTGAGTTATCACTGCATTTTTATAATAGCAAACATTTATGATCTTAATTTCTTTAATTTCTTTCTTGATAGACGAATCTAATGATCCGTTGTGGAAGAGAGCTCTGATTGCTTTTGAAGATGTTGCTGAAGTGTATAAAGCAAAATGGGGCAGTCCTGCGGTTATTATTTATGATAATGTTAATCTGTTGATTAATGATGATCCAAAAATCCTTGATATTCTCCAAGACGACGCCAAAAAAAATGCCGATAAATGTAAATACATTGCGGTGTTTGTTAGTAGTGAAGGTGCAGTTCCAAGAAGAATGGAAAGTAAGTAAAGGCATTATTCTTGCTCTTGAAGGAAACAACGTGACTTATGATGCAATTCTCATTTAGAACGTAGTGCCTGGTCACGAGCAAAACAACCACCAATAGAAATCGGTGACCTTAGCAAGGAAGAATCAATGAAATATCTGACTGAGAAGCGTAAGATCAATGAAAAAGCATTAGAATTGTATGAATTAGTTGGTGGTCGCATTATAGAGTTGACAGCTGTTGCCGATTATTTTTTGGCTGGGCAATCCTTTGAAGGTATTAAATTTTTATAGTTTACATAATTCTGCTTTGGATTGATTGCTTAAATCTTTTTTCCACAGAGATCAAGAAGAAAACATTATATGAAGCCAAGAAAAAATTCGAATCAGCAAAATTACTTAAAAATCAAACCCATTATGAAGCAGGAAAGCAAGTAATTAATGCTTTGCTAAATTCCAAAGAGATTGATTCTGATGTATTTAGAGAAATTTTCACAAATGAGGAGGAATACAATGAAGTTTTAAAAGCTAATGTGTTTGCATATCATCCATCAAGAGGAGGCACCGTGAGTTTTCAGTCGCGATTAATAGAAAACTACATTAGGGAAAACTCTAATATATTTGTTGATCTAATTAATCTTACCCCCACTAATGAATTCAATTCTAATTACGCCTCAACCTCCAAATCATAAAATACATGATATCTATATACAAAAAATACATGATATCCTAACCAATAATTGGAACTTTCCGATTACTTTTATTATTAATACCTTGTACTAGTTTCGCATTATACATATGTTAGTCTATTATTATGCAATCATGTAAAAATCACAAAAAAATAATACATAATACATTTTATGTTCTTCTAACCAAAATCTTTATTAATAAAATATAATACATGATGGATAAAAAAACTAATTATCTTCATCTCGTGTGGGTGTAGAAACTGTGGTACTTTCCTCAGGGATGTGGATATTATGGCGTACCAAACAGGACAAAAGTCTGTGTTAAAATCGTACATATATGTGAGATAAAATTATTATTTGTTTATTTATTATGCAATATTCGCGGGTTCCACGGAAATTTTTGTACTACAGATCACCTGACCAAAAATAGTAATCTAAGAAATTTAACAGATACCTTTATGAAGTTAGTTTGAGTTTTGGATTTATGACTGAGATCAATTACATACATCATTGAGCAATCATTTTTTAAAAAATATACATGATTTTCAGCCAAGAAAATTTAACAAGTTCTACTATATTTTCTATCACGTTATTTTTTTGATAATTAAATATATTAAAGCTGAATAATAAACAATAATAAAAAGAAATAAAAGAAATTCTTTATATTGTTGCCTACCAACTATGAGAGTTTTCTACTAATATAATGCTTTATATAAATCAAAGTTTATTGTGAAGTGTATAAAGAAAGGAAATAAAAGGAAATAAAAGGAAAGAAAAAGCAGGAACCAAGTCCATAAGAGTAAAACAAAAAAAAAATATAATAAAAAATAGAATAAGGTATCCAACCTATGAAGTACCAAATTTTGCACATTTCAATGCACATAATACAAGTATAAAGATAACTGAAAGAAAACGGAAGAAACAGAAGGTGGATAAAACATGTTGATGATGGGAAAAAATAAAACTCATTTATATTATAGCAAAATAATCCTACACTATTAATTGAATTTTTTTAATTATGGAAATCGTGTTAATAAAACAACAACAAAAAAAAAAAGAATTGAAAAAGGGACAACAAACCTTAAACTCATTGTCTTTAGAAAAATTTACTTACTAGCATATTTACGCGTCCACTCTCGAGCTGTGGCTTCATAACGAGTACGATCGGTCTTATACACATGGGCAATTTCAGGTACAAGCGGATCATCTAAAATATTTAAAATATAAATATATAATATAAAAATATATAATATAAATAAAAATATATAATATAAAAATATATAATATAAATATATAAAAATATACAATATAAATATATAATAAATTTTTTAAGAAAAAATACATGAAATTTATGTAATAAAACAAACCTGGATTTGGATCAGTTAACATTGAGCAAATGGATAAAAGAACTGTATATATGATAAAAAATCTTTATAAGAAAAAAAAAAAAATTAATCGCTCATTGCAATAGTTTCAAATAGAATTGTTTTATTTACCCTTCGAAATAGTAAGAGCTGGTGACCACTGATCCCTTAGAATATCCAGGCATATACTTCCATTACTGTTGATATTGGGATGGTAAATTCTTGTTGTAAAATTAACCTGTCAAATAATTTCAATAATTCGAAATTTCAAAATATTAATGTTATTATTAATATTAAATTATCAATGAATTTATTTGAATTATTTTCTATTCAAAACAAAAAAAAAAATCATTTACCTTCGGAGGTTTGAAGGGATAATCTGTCGGAAAATGGATGGCAAGGAAAAATACACCACCAGCGTATGGAGAATCGGACTAAATGAATCATTATTCAAGAAAACAAGAGAACATAAGAATATCATAAAAATAACATAAAAGTTTCCATGATCATAATAATTTTATTATTTTATTAATTTTATTAAAGGAATAAAAGTTAAACTAATCAATTATACAATTTTATACATTCTAAACTTACTGGTCCCATAATTGTAGCTTGCCAATGAAAAAGATCATCCCCAATAGGACCAGCACTGCAAGAAGAAGGTGGGTCACGCCCTAAGTCGTGCAGTTCCTAGAAAGATAGTTCAATAATAAAGTATAAAATGAAAATGTTAATATTAGAATACCCGCAGTCAGTATATATTCATAAAGTGCTTTGATGTTGGAACAAAACTTTTGACCAANATTAAAAACAAAAAAAAAAATCATTTACCTTCGGAGGTTTGAAGGGATAATCTGTCGGAAAATGGATGGCAAGGAAAAATACACCACCAGCGTATGGAGAATCGGACTAAATGAATCATTATTCAAGAAAACAAGAGAACATAAGAATATCATAAAAATAACATAAAAGTTTCCATGATCATAATAATTTTATTATTTTATTAATTTTATTAAAGGAATAAAAGTTAAACTAATCAATTATACAATTTTATACATTCTAAACTTACTGGTCCCATAATTGTAGCTTGCCAATGAAAAAGATCATCCCCAATAGGACCAGCACTGCAAGAAGAAGGTGGGTCACGCCCTAAGTCGTGCAGTTCCTAGAAAGATAGTTCAATAATAAAGTATAAAATGAAAATGTTAATATTAGAATACCCGCAGTCAGTATATATTCATAAAGTGCTTTGATGTTGGAACAAAACTTTTGACCAAAAGTCAAGGTACTCTCTAAAGGCATCTGAACAATAATTTGTTATCTAACAATTCAGAAGTGTTGTTTTTTTGTTTCAAGAAATATGGTTCATTCTGATATGAAATTTGTAAGTGATAGCTTTTAACCACTGATCTGGATAACTTTCACGCCTTTGTTCATGGTATAGTAATAAAGCGTTTGCAATCTTTCAGATTTGCAGTTAAAAACCAAAACGGTAAAAAAGCCACCAAAGTCCGACTAACCCCTTGGTCAACTCTGTCTAAAGTAAAACAAAAAAGAACATATTTTATATATTCTGAAAAGTGCCCTTCAACTTACTTTGTTGATTCTTTTTAGTGCCATTTCTAAGGAATAGTTTGTTTTAAAAAATATTAAGTGAAGAAAGATGAGCCGAGGCTTTGAAGTTAAAAAGTTTTAAGTTTACCGCGGGGTGTAGAATATTGTGGAAGGACAGAGATTTTTTTGATTACCAAGGCAATCAAACTTGGGATTTTTGGGGGAGTGACCTATTTTTTTATATATAGTAATACATAATAACCATAATAACCTCAAACTCGCGTATCACATTTAAAATCAAAATTTGGCAATTTTAATTCAATAAATTCAAATTTGTCTTTAATCTCAAAAATAAATAAAAATTAAGAAAAAAATTTTTCCTTTTTTTTTTTTAAAAAACAAATTTTTGCATTGTAAAAAAAAATGTATTCTTGTTATTTGTCATTATAAAAACAATCACAGTATAAATAAATTATTGACATAATTGATATAATAATAAATATCAATCAATAATCAAATATAAAAAAAAATTATAAAGAATATAAAGTAAAAATATATATATATATATATATATATATATATATATACATATATATATAAAATATAATAAAAAATAAAATTGCCAAAAATTATTATCTTTCAAAAGTTATACATAAGTACATTATATATATTCAGCAAACCTGATAATGATTCTTTCACTATTTCTTATTTATGTGGTGGTTGTAAATCTGGTAAATATGGATTATCATTGGAATGCCTAATCAAATTTTAAACAAAAAAAGGAGAAAAAGAGAGACAAATTGTTTATCAGAATATAATATTAAAAATTACTACAATTTCTGAATATATAAATCATGTTGATTTACAATTGCTATAAAATCAAGTATATATAACTATTATTATCCCTTTTTGCATTTTTTTTTTTTCATCTCTTTAAAAATATATAATATTAAATGATAAAGAAAAACTAATTCTCTAATTCTTGTTATTATGCAATTCAACATCCATTTGTACCAATCTAGTGTTTCGAGATTTTACTTTCTTTTGAGATTTCACTCAGAATATTCTAATAAAGTGACCCACGAAACCTTAAAACATTTTATTTACGGCCTTTCATTGACTCAAATGCTTTAGCTCGTAATTGTTCTAATTGTTCTAATTCAACTGTCGATGTCTAAACATAAAAAAAGCCAAAAAAAATTTGATAACTGATTTTCTTTGATTATAACACTTGTTCATATGGATTTTACCTTTTTACTTTTCTTGTTATCCACATCATCATCATCATCGTCATTCCACCTTGACTTGAAAATAGGTGCATCGGCTACTTTCTTTCTAGGTGGAGAACTTTGAGCGGAATCACACCATTCTGCTGATTCCACGGTCCTTTTTTTGGCATCATCCTCAGATACGTTAATATCTGTACGAAGATTTCCTTCCAGGGAGGAAGTAGGACTGAACTGTTCTGAAGATAATTTTGTAATAGGTTCTTCCTTGGAATAACGTCGTCGTTTACTTGTATCTTCTCTTTCTCTGCTTTTACTTCGGCTCTTGTGTCGCAATTTTCTTTCTTCATATCTACGACCGTCTTTACTTTGACTCCTACTACGTCTATGACCCCTATGTCTTCGGCGTTCTCTACTACGATCCCTGGTAGAACGTTCACGTTCTCTACTACGATCCCTAGTAGGACGTTCGCGTTCTCTACTACGATCCCTAATAGGACGTTCGCGTTCTCTACTACGATCCCTGGTAGGACGTTCTCTTTCTCTACTACGATCCCTGGTGGGGCGTTCTCTGCTTCTATGAGAGCGTCGATATCTATTTTCATCACTTTTACTACGGCTTCGAGGACGATGAGAATTTCGCCGATGTCTATCGTCATCTCTATTTCTACTAGAGTGACGGACTGATCTATTTTCACGATCCTATAAAAATCGGCTAGTAAGATCAAATTGATTGACGTGAAACAATAGCAATACAAAAAATTATAATATTATAAACGAAGTATAATTTAAAATTGAATTATTAACTTACTCGTCTTTCTCTTTCTTCTCTACGTTCCTTTTCTCTGGTCTCTTTTAATCTTGCTCTTTCAGCATCATCCTTTTCGCGTCTTTTTCGAATTTCTGCCATAATTCTCTCATCTTCTTCCTATATATAAATAATCATATAATTCTTTAGTCATTATAATTTGGAAAAATATATCTATCTATTTACAATTTGTAATTCGTCTTTTTTCTGACCTTCTTCTTACGGATTTCTTCCATTTTCTGTTCAAGAAATATAGTCGGAATACCACTTTCACTATCTTGAGCTGATAAAAGCAATTTCCACAATTCTGTTACAAAGGCAGGAGCATTTCTTTCCAAAAATCCCGTGAGGTTGATTTGCATCATTCTTGGATCAAGATCCTAATAATTTATAATTTTATTACAACAACAAAAAAAAAAAAATAAATAAAAAAAAAAAAAAATAATAATAATATAAGTTTCGGATTTTCAATCTTTATTTCAATTTTCAATTAAAGTTATTAAAATGTGTAAATCTTAAAATATTCAACAAACCGGTTCTTCCAATAAGCCAAATACATAATTGACGACAACTTCGTCTTCACCTCCTAATAAATCAACAATTTTTTGTGCGATCCAGGGTTTGATGACTGTCATGTTTACCTTTTTCAGATCAACCTAAATAAACAGAGAACGCGTAAGGTAAAAAATAGAGATTGATGGGAATTTGAGCTGAGTTGCAAAGGCAATAACTAAGACGAATTTGGTACACATTCATCCATTACCACGTTCCCTAACAAAGAAATGGCGAAGAGAAATTGTCCAAGACATGTGAAATCGACCAAGAAAAGAATAAAATTTGCGGATCATAGCAAATTTTAATCGTAAATAATAAAAAAATCTATGTTGTCTAAATTTGGCGATTGATTAGAATAACGGCCAGAAATNAAAAAAAAAAAAAAATAATAATAATATAAGTTTCGGATTTTCAATCTTTATTTCAATTTTCAATTAAAGTTATTAAAATGTGTAAATCTTAAAATATTCAACAAACCGGTTCTTCCAATAAGCCAAATACATAATTGACGACAACTTCGTCTTCACCTCCTAATAAATCAACAATTTTTTGTGCGATCCAGGGTTTGATGACTGTCATGTTTACCTTTTTCAGATCAACCTAAATAAACAGAGAACGCGTAAGGTAAAAAATAGAGATTGATGGGAATTTGAGCTGAGTTGCAAAGGCAATAACTAAGACGAATTTGGTACACATTCATCCATTACCACGTTCCCTAACAAAGAAATGGCGAAGAGAAATTGTCCAAGACATGTGAAATCGACCAAGAAAAGAATAAAATTTGCGGATCATAGCAAATTTTAATCGTAAATAATAAAAAAATCTATGTTGTCTAAATTTGGCGATTGATTAGAATAACGGCCAGAAATAGATACGGGGAACCATTTGATTCCAACTAAGAACAGTCTTCGCCTCTTAAATGATTTCAAGGTAGCATAGAATCACAAAAAGTAAACTAAATTTTATATATATATATTTTTTGTTTTTTTTGGATATGATCATTAGCATATTTCTATGAATAAAATAAGCCCTATGAACATAAAAACTCAAAGAAATTTGTTCACATGTCTTCGGGCGTTGAAAGTGAAAGTACCAACCAACGACCAGAATAACAAAAGGTCATATATATCATATCCTGAACTTTTCAAGAAATGTATATAAAAAAGAAACATTGATTTACCTTTCTATTAAATTCTATAGGAAAATTCATGCTTTTTAGCAGTTTTTTTTGTTTATCCGAAAACCGACTGTCTTGCTCTAAACTAGTACCCTGCCAAAGATTAAAATAATTGCAAATCGTAATAAAAAATAGATCAATTTGCGAGTCAACAACATCTTCCTACAGATCGTTAACAGTTATTACCTTGAAGAAACTTCCCTCACCCATCGTGTTTCAATAATAATAGTGATATATATATCAACAAGTATATTTTTTCGGTAAAAGAAAGTCGATACACAAAACAACACTGATATACTCTTTCGAATAATCACGGGAGTATATCCTCGAATTTGGTAGTTGATCTCTGAAGCTTATTGGATGAATATTAAAATAAGAATTTTAAATTTCACTATAGAGTAAATTAAATTTGGATTAAATGGTTTAAAACAGAAAAGGCTAAATTGTCTGGTGAGATAGGATATTAACTGTTTATAGGATCAAAAAATTAAAAATTAATTCCCTTATACTTTTATAACAAACCCATAGTTATAATAAGGAATGTCAAATTGTAGTCCAGTTTGACATCAAAACTATTGAATTGAAAATTTGGAATTGAGTCATATGATGCACTTGATATAATTGATATAATTGACACAATTATTTGATGCAATTACATAAATTTCAGTAATTGAGTCAAAAGGCTTTTTACAATTTTATTATTGATCTTTAAATTGTTAATTATACTTTAATAAGTATATCATCTAAATATAAATCTTTAATCACTTGTAAAAAAAACAAAACTAAATTATATTGTTTTTGTCCAAAATGTAGTGGTGTGTTAGTAGATCCACAAATGAAGTAAACATATGTATCACAATATAATTTAATTTCTCATCGTAATTTTAATTTGAATAATGAAACTTATTTTTCCAGTAATAATTTAAATAATGTTGTTCATTTTTTCTTTTTTAGTGGTAATTTTAACACAGGTTAAATGAAAAAAAAAAAAATAAGTGGTTTTATTTTGAATAGAATTTTGATTAATGGCTAAAATTACTAAGAAACAGGGAACATTGATTATTTAATCGTAAATTTTCATGACGATCGCATGGGGAATCAGTTTTGTAGCAATAGCAAAGGTATCGTTTTTGATACATCTATGGGTATTTTAAAAAAAACGATTCCTTTGAGGCCAATGGAATCAATTCCATAGTTATCATAGTGACCGTAATCACGTGCCAATTCATTTTTCTCAGAGTAGAAATATAAAGTCCTACACTATGTTCCGGACAATAAATTACATTTATTTATATGAAATTATTAAACAGTGATTGATATACAATCAAAAATAAATGTGATTTTTTAAATCAGTTATTTACATTAAAATGAAAATTAATAGAATAATCGGTCGTAATACTTTTTTTTTTAAAGCCCTTTCACGAAATATTAAATAATCATTAATATAGATCTCACCAACAATTTTCCTGCTTCATTAGAAGTGATACGACATTCCTTCCAAATATCAACTAACTCTTTGCGAGTAGTTGGATTTGATTTGTTTGTGGATTCAGGAATGGAAGAATTTATATTAGGGGCTTTCTCAATCAATGCCTGCTTCATAAAGTCCCTGAATGAATTGATTAAACTTTTATCTACTTCCGAAGGCGCCCTGCTAAATAGTGGATACCGTGCCATATTCACATAGACATTCCAAAAACCATTGTCTATCGTCACTTTATTTGCAAATAACGCGAGAATTGCATCCCCAACGTAATTAGCTGCATTTAAAGGACCTATCAGGCAAGTGATGTGTTCGGCAACATGTGATTTTCCATAATTAACAGTAAGTAATTTACTCGCACATATCGCATAACAATGGTTTTCACCAGGATCAATGATTAATGGGAAGAATAAAGAATTCTTAGATTGAAAGACCCTCGTTTGATTTGGATGAAATATTGCGGAAAGAGCAGTTGTTGTCTCCGGACAACCATTAATACTAGTAAATCGTAATTTTTTTTGATCCTCAGAGTATACTGTGTCACCATTTATTAATGGTTCTAAATCGGTCGGAATGGCCCCATTATCAGTCCATATGCCATACTTTACACTTTTAAACTTTTGAGCCAAATAAACCGCATCGGGAGGAGATGGTTTTTTTCTACATCGTGAATGCGTCCATAAAGGGATGGCAGGTTTCACAAATTCAATATAACAATATTCATAAAAACTCATCGAATCTGATGGATGGGTATCAGGGTGCACTATGTTTTGTATCGCTCCAATTTCCGTTTCGAGTGTATCGACAAGCACTTTCTTTGGCGGGAGAAGTTGTGCTCCGAATTCAATTGTGTGTTGTCGATTGAATTTTTTGGGGCAGAACCTGAAAACACGACTATTATTATTTGAAATTATACGAAATAAATTTTGATGAAATGCAGCTATCAATAAAATTGTAATCAGAGGGATATTAGGCTCTCGTTGTAAATTAACTGGTCTACTTGAAATTTTATGATTACGATCAAAAATGTTTGTCCAGGGGTTAGCTTCTGAAATTTTTGAATGAAAGGATTCAACAACATTTGTTCGAGCATTTGAGGTTTTCGAAAAACGATTATACGTTTCATCTATTGTATCATTATCTAATCGCTCATCCGAATTTTCATATGCTGATAAATCAAGAATATGAATTGCTCGATCAATATATTCTGCATCATTAAGATCGTAATCCTCGTATTCTGTTCTAGCAATAGGACTATTTATACGATTCCTACGAATTTCATCCCTTTCTTCTAGTGTTGGAGGTGCACATATATTTTGGTAAGCCAAAGACTCGCGAAGAGAAATTACCATATCTTGTATTTCACGAATCCAATATAAACTAATAAATTGTTGTTGACACCACGCCTGTTCACTTTTATGATTAAAAGAATTGTCTTTTTGCGTAGTTTCCTCCCAATATAAATAAGCTCTAAGATGCGATATTAAATCAGATCCTCCTTGTAGTGGAAAATTATCTGGCAGATTTTTGTGAAATCTTTTCATAGCAGCACTAATCCATATTTCCATATTCGGGGGTTGTACTATCACACCTCGATTTTGCAAAATTGCTGAAATCAAAAAAAGATAAAAAAAGACAAAAAAGATAATATATTAGTTTAAAATATAAATTATTAATTTATATGTAAAAAGAATTTACCTGCTATTATTAAAGTATCGTATAAAGCTCCAAATAAAGCGCCGTACACAACTAATAATCCTGAATGCAAATCTAATGGAAGTTGTGCTAAAACAGTTCCGAGGCGAGTAACTTCATATTCATAAGAAACCTTATCACCATGAATCCAATCACCATTTTCTTTAAAATGTTCATGAGTTTTTATGACTGCACCAGTTGATTCCAAATCTTCCAAAGCATAATCAACAGCCATGTCTTCTGGAGGGTCTATGCAGTGAGACAGAAGTTCACGAGGATCTCCAAAATTTGCATAGATGCATCGTAATAATAATGAACTTAAGGGAGTTCTTCTTATCTCGGGTGTTCTTTCCTTGCATAAACCATCATAAAATTTTTTAGGTACGAACCTATAAACCTAATAAATGAAAAAAAAAGGGTTCATTTGAGAAAACCAATTATAAATGAAAAATGTTTTAACTAGATTCTTACCACTCCAGGCCTTAATCTTCCTGCTCTTCCTCTTCGTTGTTCGGCACAATCTTGACTGATCCATTGTTCATTGAGACTGTAACATCGTGATTCTTTTTCATAAAAAATATCCTTTCTTAAACAAGAATCAAAAATTATTTTTACATCTGGTACAGTAATTGAACTTTCGGCAACATTTGTTGCTAAGATAATCTGTATTCAACAAAAACTTTAGACCTTTTTACCACCAAGTTAACAAAGTTGAACGAGTTAAAATTAGCGTGTACAAACTTTTCGATATCCCTTTTTGGGTCGTATCATAACTAAACATTGTTCATCAATTGTGATGGTGGAGTGAAGTTTAATAACTGAGATATTAGGGCAAGATTTCTTTTTTTCAATTCTAAATTATATTATTTAAATAAGATTATTTAAGGTACCACATAACATAATTTAAATTTAGAAATGCCTTACACATTAATTTTGAAAAAAAAATATTTGGAACAGAACTTACCTATGAAGATGATTGAGAAACATCAGTTGATCTTCCTAAGTTATTCATTTTATTAAAATATTTGCAAAAAAATCATAATAATATAAAATAAAAATTATTCAAAACTAAAATCTCACCATTTCTGCAATTATAGAAATTCCTGGGAGAAAAATCAAAAAAGCATCATCATCTGGTGAATTTATATGACAATGAAAAATCCAATTTATGAACAATTCTCGACGATCTTGCATCATAGAAGGTTTAAGAGGATTACTTAAAACCTTGTATCTAACCGTTTTAGAAACTTCGAGTGTATCACAGATATCTTCAAGGTAGAATACATCAACCGGAAATGTTTTGGTTGGTATATCTATCCAAGGAATTTCGGTGAAAATTCCATCTTTTTCGGTTTCAAATTCACGAAAGTAATTCGCAAATTTCTTGACATTCATTGTAGCCTAATTTATAATAATTAATAAAGTCATTCATAATATTCTAATTTAAGTAAGGATCTATTTGATCTATTAACTCACCGACATAACAATTAACTTTAAAGATGGGTTTTGTCTCATAATAGCACAAAGATGTGCCATCATCAAGTCATCATCAACATTACGTTCGTGTATCTTGTAATATTAAATAGGTTATATTATTTTAAGTAATTCATAATATCAAATCCAAAATATATATATATTTCTCTAGTACAAGTACCTCATCCATGATCACATGAGTATAAGATCTTAAATATCGATCCATCTTAAGCATTTCCAATAAGATTCCCGTAGTAACGTATCGCAATCTTGTTGCTGTCGAATAACCTCCTTTACCACCAATATGAAATCCAACTTGTCCACTAATTGGAGTATCCCGTTCAGAAGCCACACGATGCGCGAGAGAGGTGGCAGCAATACGACGCTATAAATAATATATAGAAATCATCACTTAGTTTTTACTTTATTAAAATAGAATTCAATATTGTTCATCACAGATCTACCGGTTGTGTGCAAATTATGTTAACAGGTTCACCCTTTTGTAGACAATCATCAAGTATGTATTGCGGAACTTGCGTAGACTATCATATATACAAATGAATATTGATTATTAGTAGAATAAATGAAAATGAAAATGAAACACACACACACACACATATATATAAAGAAATAATAATATAATAATACCTTTCCACATCCCGTACTACCACTAAGCACAACAACCCTATTTCCACGAATAATATTGACTATATCATCTTTTCGTTTTTCAATTGGAAGTTGAGTTTGTTTAATATCAGGAATCCACGCAGATCCATCGTTAATGTAAGAACTGGGAGGTGCAAATGTTCTTGATGAAGCTTTAAACTTTTCATGTTTTAACATATGAACTGAAATCCTTTGGGCGGAATTTATTGGACATTTTGGGCCCGAAGAAGTAATATCCATGTATGAATCTTCAGAAACAACATTTCCAGTGTCAGACGTGACGGGAAACCCATTAGGAGACGAATTATTGTTTTTTTTTGAGTGACTCGCCGATTCATTTTTAAGTAACGCAATCCTTTCCTTTTCACGTTGAAGTTTTGCGAGGTCAAATACTATATCTTCATTTGAAGAATCATCATCAAAACTACTGTCATTACTTGAACAATCTCCTGAATCAGAAGAAAAAAGGTCTCCATTTTCTTGTGTAGAAATTTTATTATTAGAAGAGCTTACAAATTCTATAGTCTCGTCTTGTAAAATAGAACCATTTACAAATTCTATGGTCTCGTCAAGTTTATTGGGTCCATGTACAAACTCTATATCTTGCGTGTCTTGTTTGTTTTTTGTATAAGAATTCTCTACAAAGGTTATGTATTCGTTTTGAGTACGATAATCATTATCGAATTCCGAAACCGGAGAATTTTCTTTTTCGCTTTCATATAAGTCGCCTTCATCAAGTATAATTTCTATACTTGACTCTGTAGAGTCACTATAATTAGAAGTTTGTTCTTCGGCAGCTGAAATTCGAGAGCCAAAATACCATTCCGAGTCACGTTCGGCCATTTTTTGATGAATAAGAATACAAAAAACCAGCATTTATATTGTAAAATCACATGACTTTGTTAAAGCTCTTGATAATCTCGTTACGCAAAGTTTAAGTGTCACAATTGACGAAACCATGTGTAAGGGCAACAAATGGCATCATTTGTTTAATTATTTTATATTCTTTAAAATATACCTCGAGGAAAATTCCGTAGTTACTTACTTTATTCTTTTGTGTTTAATTGCATTACATATTGATATAGCCTAAACACAAATGAATCGTGACGTATATCACATGATTTGATTGATGAAAATTTCGTGATATAAACCCACTTAAACTTTTCTTTCGCGTTTTACTTTTTTTTTTTTGTTCTCTAAATCTTTTTTTAAAAAGCAGGCTATTTCTTCTTTTATTATGATCCATTCTTTGCATCTTTTCTACCAAAGATTTCCTATTTTTTTCTTTAAAGTATTTAAGGTTTTACATGCGGAAAAGGAATTTCAGTTATTTCTTTGTTTACACACGGGGTTAAGTTATTTCGAGCTAAGTGAGTTATATTCTAGAGTTCTTGTTCTAGTATTATTTCTATTTGTTGTATAAAATTATTTATTGGAAAAATGGAAGACATAATATCTGTATTGTTTCTTTGGTAATAAAGTAATGAAGTGATTTGTTTCAATGAAATAATAAAAGTGAATATTTATTTTAAAAAGAAATTTGATTGTAGTGAGTAAATGTAAAAATTGACTTTTGTACTATATCACCAATCACAAAACAATTGTAATCCAAACTCTTATGTTTATATATAAAATTACTCTTTTATTAATAAAATAAAATAAAAAAATTAGAAATAACAATCTAGAGCATTATATTCATTTCCTTCTTCTACAATATCAGCCACCATCATACTAGAATTGACAGTTTCTAAAGCTTCTTTGTATAAATGTTCAACATCTATAGTAGATTTAAGTCGATCGAAATCAACTAAACAAATTTTTTGATAAAATTCCAAATGACTTTTCATTAATGAAGGTTTTTTTTCAGGAATATTATTATTATTTGATTTTAATAGTGAAAATAATTCTTGAATTAAATCATTATTCTCGAAATATAATTTTAAACGGTTAAGAATATCAATAATTTCACGTCGAACCAGTCGACTAAAATCATCCACCTAAAACAAAAACAAAAAATTATTATTATTAAATAAATAACATAAAAAATTCAACAAATTAAAAAATATTATATAACTTACAGCAGCCATAAGTAATTTATCACCGTTAAGCATATAAAACCAAGATGAATCTCTTTCTAATAATAAAATTTCACTAAAAATTTGGTTTCCGGATTTAATTCTATCTTGTTCACAATGAAACCAAACAACTTCAAGAAATTGACAACCAGCGATTCTAACATAAAAATCCGGATCATCCATAATTTTATCCATGACGAGAGGACTAACAAATTCACAATATAAAAATATAACATTAGAATTATCAAATATTCAAATTATTGAAATAAATAAATCAAAAATAAAATTAAATGACATACTTCATAATTTCCTTGTTATGGTCAGCTAATAATATAGAACCGCATTCACGTTCAGAAATAAGACAAATCATTAATTCCATTACAGCTCGTCGAACAAAAGCTTCAGTATCTCTTATCATAAAGGGAAGTTGAGAAGATATTTTCTCTTGTAAATTCTGAGACATTATATATTGCCAACCACTGGAACGACGTATTATCAACTATAATATGAATCATTGTGAATTATTATGAATTATTATGAATTATTATTTTATTTGAAAAAAAAAGAAAATCATTAATTGAATTAAAAATAAATAAATAAAAAAAATAGAGACATATACCTGAATTGTTGTCAAAGAAGATGCCCGAACGTATGCCACATTATCAGTTATTTTTGACATTACCGTTAAAGGTAAATTAAATTTTAGAGCGAATTTAACACCAAAAGTATTCTAAAACATTATATATGTATTATATATGTTAAAATTATAAATAATTTTTAGTTCATTTAATTAATCAAAGGTAATAAATAAATAAATTAAAATATAACAAATTAAAAAATAATAATAATAATAATAAAAATAATAATAATAATACCAACTTTTTCAAATAATCTACCAATAAATTCAAGAATAGAATCGCGTATTTCCCAGCGATAATCACAACTTTTAAATATAATTGCATCAGCCCAAACTTCTCCATATTCAGAATCAAGAATATATTGACCTATAATATTGTTATTTAATAGAATTTCCATCGTTTCGAGAAGTAAAATTATACCTCGACATTCAATTTTCGAATCTGTTATTAAATCTCGAATCATTTTTAATGTCTACATACATAATAAGAATAGAATAAGAATAAGAAATAGAGTAAGATAGAAATAAGATAGAATAATATAAAATAATATAAAATAATATAAAATAATATAAAATAATATAAAATAATATAAAATAATATAAAATAATATAAAATAATATAAAATAATTACCTTATTGATATCATCCGGGTCAGTAATTTGATTATTTATAATTTTACTAAATAATATAATTGGTATTACACTAAGTCCCGCTTTTAATATACGCTGATCAGAGTTATAATTTGGTATAAATAATATATCCAGTATTATATTGATTATATCGATAGTTGTATTCATCTAAATAAATTTTAGGAATTAGTGATTGAAATAAAAAAGTGAAATAAAAAATGTGATATAAAAATGTGATGTATTATAAAAGTGATTAAAACTTACGACTAAAGAATCATATTTGTGATAAATTGTACTAATTGCATGTAAGATGCTGAGAATTATAGATTTTCTACTGGCAATATTTTTTCTTATATTTAAGAACAGCGTTCTTAACTTTTAAAGATATTATTATTATTATTATTATTATTATTATTATTATTTATGTTAATAATAATTTTAAATATTTAAAAAGAAATAAAGTTTTCTTACTTTTTCATAAGTTCCATTAAAAATTAATAATTGGACATCAGGATTTATTATCTGATTAAATAGGGTTTCTTTTGAATCTTGAATCTTGGAAAATTCCAACAAAATTATTAATATATCCATTAATCTCGAGGCATAAATTTCTTTATTATCAACTTCTACTCGATCAACCAATACAATTAAGGATTCAATGACATTAACCGCCACAGTTATCATCTCAACATTTTTATCAGTATTAAATAATGAGAAAACAATCTCATGTACGATAAATTCGAATGCTTGCTTAGAGAAAAAGATATAAAAAAATTAATAACCATCTATATAATAAAATATAAATAAATAAATCAAATAAAATCAAATCAAATCAAATTAAATCAAATATAAAAGTATTCATGAAACAAATAAATTCTTACTTTCGTCAATCGGATCATTTGAATGTGAAGATGTTTTTAACAGATATATAGGTTCTGGTGAAATAAAAACATCACATAAAATATCAATTGTTCGAGATCTAATAACTTTATCATGATCAATGAGTAATAAATCCAAACGATTCAACTAAAATAAAACAAAAGAAAATAAAAAACTCATGAATTTTTTTATTGTCTCAACACCTTAAATAATATTCATATCATACCCACACTAGTGATAAATCATTTGTTACTAATTATTACTCACAAGTTGTCCACGTTTAATAAATTCGTATGCATTTTCTGTTTTAGAATTTATCAGAATCCAAATGAGCTGTAAGGTTGCCAAACGTTCACCAATATCTTCACTTGAATTAAATAATAATCTTTTTATTATATCGAAAATATCTAGAGTTGAAATCAAATGATTCAAAAGTTTATTTTGTATCACTGTTTCATCATTGAGATTTGTGGATATTGTGGAATTATTAATTATTGACAAAAGAAGTTTCGAGGCGGTAGTTGTGACCTTTTTTTTTTTTTATATTTTATAAAAGAAAATAAGGATCATCAGATATTGTCATATAAAGTATGAAGATAATAACTTTTTTTTTTTTTACATACATAAGTGTTGGAGTCAAGAAAACACGCTGAAACAATTTGTGAACTTTTGTTTGTACGAAAGAACCTTTAAATCAAATCCCGATCAAAATTTTTGAAATAAATAAAAATATGATACGTGAGCTAAGCATATTAATGATATTAATGATATTAAATGATATTAATGAAGTATTATTAATTAACATAATATAATGAATAATTTAAATAATTTAAATAATTTTACCATTTTGCACCATTTTCATATGAAACTATTTGTTCCAATACTTCGTAACATGAATAACGTAATGACCCTTCTTCTGAAAACGCGTTTTCCGAGATAAAATTGAGTATATCGTGATAACTTACATCAATTTTATTATACAATAACGCGTTTTTTTTATTATCATTTTCTAAAAGTTTGGCCAGAAAACGTATTGACAACGCAATTATTCTATAATCTGGTTCGATTTCGTATTCATTCTCTTCTTCCCTAGATCCATCCCCTGATCCATTCCCTTCTATTCCAGATTCATTAAGTTCATTCCCTTCATTCTCGGGTTGATTATCTTGTTTAATGCAAGCCTGGTCCAAACAACAAGAGAAAGAGAGAGCACGAATATACATTGATTAAGTTTGAGTACATATATTAAACTTTGAAAAGTGAGAACAACAAGCTCTTTTTACACACACGTATGACGTCCAGCACATTCCATTGCATGAAGGTAGCCACCATATCAGGACCTTGAGAGGCATATTCGGATAAGTAGGAAAGAACTTTTTCGTGAATAGTATCGTCCACAATATCTCTTGACATTTGAGGTAAAGAATTCACGGTATTTTGTAGGTTCTCCATAATAATAATAATATGTTTAACTAAAGTCCACTCTTTTTTAAAAAATCAATTAATATCTTATCAATTTATCTGATCATCATAAATTATATAAATTGTATAAATTACGAATCTTAGATCCTTCTCTCTTTTTTTTTTGATTTTTTTTTTTTGTAAGATAATTAAAAAAGGAATTAATCAAGTAATAATTTAAAAAAATATCTCAAAATGGGTCGTATGCACGCTCCTGGTAAAGGTATTGCAAGCTCTGCCTTGCCATATCGTCGTACTCCTCCTTCATGGTTAAAAACTACTCCGGAAGATGTTTGCGAACAAATTTGTAAGTACGCAAAAAAAGGCATGAGTCCATCACAAATTGGTGTATATCTTCGAGATGCACACGGAATTGCACAAGTAAAGAATGTTACTGGAAATAAAATTTTGCGAATTTTAAAATCTAATGGTAAAGTATTCCGACTTTTTTTGTTTTTTTTGATAATTAATTATTAATTAATTATAAATTAATTAATTTGAATTTTGAATTTAATTTTGATTTAAAGGTTTGGCACCCGAGATTCCCGAAGATTTATATCATTTAATTAAGAAAGCTGTTGCTGTTCGTAAACATTTGGAGCGTAACCGTAAAGACAAAGACTCCAAATTTCGCTTAATTTTAATTGAATCTAGAATTCATCGTCTCTCAAGATATTATAAGACTTCAGGTCAATTGGCTCCAAATTGGAAATAGTACGTTTTTGCGGTTTATTTTTATTTATTTATAATTATTTATTTATTTATAATCATTTATTTTTTTATAATTATTTATAATTATTATTTTTATCATAATTATTTATTATTATTATTATTATTATTATTATTATTAACAATTCTTTTATCTATTTTCTATTTTTAAAGTGAATCTTCAACTGCCAGCGCCATGGTTGCATAAAATAATGATTTTTATATTTATGATGACATTCCTTTTATTCCTTTTAGAATTCCTTTCAGAAAAGAAAAAAGATTACCAATAAAAATAATAATCATTTGGAATAATCAATTAAAAAAATATTTATATAATTAAAAAAAACTAAAAAACTTGAGGATTGATTCCTTTTTTTTTCGTGTGAATGAGTTCTTTGTCTCTGATATTAATCCTTGGATAATAATTTATCACATTATAATAATTATGATTCGGGAGACAAAATGTAGGCTTTTCTTTTCTTTCTTTTTTTTGTGAGGATAAAGAGATATGATGACTTTCGAGAAAAATCTGAAATTTTCTATATGATGGATTTTTAATTATTAAAATTGTATTCACACTGTCTGATCTTTTTCCGAACAAATTAAAATTAAAAGAAAACCTAAATTATTGTCTCCCCGAACATGAAATTATTCTCGTGATGGTTATTTAATGTAAATCAAACGTTAAAAAATTGTAAATCATTGTAAATCATTGTAAATCATGTAAATCCTAATATATTATTATTAAAAAAAAAAATGAAATACTGAATAATAAAAAATGTCATTTGGACGACCACCTTCAGTCAAAACTTTCACTACGTCACCTCCAGAGCGAGGGAGTTTTCCTTTAGATCATGAGGGTATATATAAAGTCATTTAGATATTATATTAATTGTATTAATTGTATCAAATTGTATTAAATTGTATTAATTGTATCAAATTGTATTAAATTGGATTAATTGTATCAGATTGTATTTGCATTAGAANATCACATTATAATAATTATGATTCGGGAGACAAAATGTAGGCTTTTCTTTTCTTTCTTTTTTTTGTGAGGATAAAGAGATATGATGACTTTCGAGAAAAATCTGAAATTTTCTATATGATGGATTTTTAATTATTAAAATTGTATTCACACTGTCTGATCTTTTTCCGAACAAATTAAAATTAAAAGAAAACCTAAATTATTGTCTCCCCGAACATGAAATTATTCTCGTGATGGTTATTTAATGTAAATCAAACGTTAAAAAATTGTAAATCATTGTAAATCATTGTAAATCATGTAAATCCTAATATATTATTATTAAAAAAAAAAATGAAATACTGAATAATAAAAAATGTCATTTGGACGACCACCTTCAGTCAAAACTTTCACTACGTCACCTCCAGAGCGAGGGAGTTTTCCTTTAGATCATGAGGGTATATATAAAGTCATTTAGATATTATATTAATTGTATTAATTGTATCAAATTGTATTAAATTGTATTAATTGTATCAAATTGTATTAAATTGGATTAATTGTATCAGATTGTATTTGCATTAGAAGAAGAATATTAAAAATATAATAATAATGATAATAATAATAATAATTTTAAATAATCAAATAAACATTATGTAAATAGGTGAATGTAAACAACTAGTAAAAGAATATCTTCAATGTCTCAAACAAAATTCAGGAAACAATGGAAATTGTAGATATTTATCAAAAGCATATTTAAAATGTAGAATGGAAAGGTTAGCATAAAAAGTTATTCAAATTATAATCTTTAATTTTTAAATTTTTAAATTGAATTAATTATAATAATATTTATTATTATGGTTTATATTATTTATTATTATTATTACCATTAAAAAGAGGATTAATGGATCATGATGAAATGAAGAATCTTGGATTTCAGGATAAAGGATAATCATAAAATAAAATAAATCATAATCAAAAATATTTAACAGTTAAATAATAATAATGGTTAATAAGATTATTATTATATTTACAATAATCAAATGTATACAATAAATAAAAATTGTTATTATTTTACAACATTTCCAAAAAAAAGGAAAGAATAATATATAATTGTTTATAATTAAATAAAAAAAAAAGAAAAAACTCTATATATATTGTAAATTTACAGACAGCCAACCAACCTTAAAAAAAAAAAAAATTCACTGATTTTTATAAATAAAGAATCGATTTGAAATAATTCAGCTTCCAATAGATAAATCATTTAACGCTACACAAACTGCAGCTTTATGATGCCCGTTATATTGTCTTATAGTTTCACCCTGTTGCAATTCCCATAATCTGGCAACATGATCTGATGATGCTAAAATATAATAATATAATAATATATTAATATATTAATAATAATATTTTATATCATTTAATAATTGATAAAAAGAAAAAGAAAAGAATTATTTATTTATTTACCTGTAACCAAATAAGCCGAATCTGCTGAGAATGCACAATCCCATACCCAGCGTTGATGCCCTTTAAGTTCTTTATCTAATTTAAATTCATGATTTGAAGTTGACCATATTTTAACTGTGGTATCTGCTGAACATGTTGCCAAATGTCTATTAAATGAAATGTACATATAAATTTATTTATTTATTTATTTATACTCTAATGAATGTAATGGAATAACAAATAAATAAATAAAACTAAGAAAAAAAAACTTACTTGACATCCGGACTCAATAAACATCGAGTTATATATCGATTATGTGCCGAAAATTTTGTAATTGGTTGTAAATCGGTAGTATCTCTGGTATTAGACATTTTCCATACATAACAATTACCCTACAAATATTTATTACTTAAATAAATATCTTTTAGAAATTATATTTACAAATATGGATTTTATTTATTTATTTATTCTCACTTTATTATTTGCAGCCACGAGCATCGATCCATCAATGGCAACTGTTACAGATCGTAAAGGTACATCCTCTTCCGGAACTAATTCATGAGTACAGGAATTTTCTCCCAAATCCCAAATCTTAATACTTCCTTTCTGATCACATGAAATTAATTCTCCTTGATTGGGGTGTATAGCTACATCATTAACATGAGCTTTATGATCATAATTTCTCTGTATTGATGGTGCTCTGATCATTAAAATAATAAAATGAAATTAATGAAATTAATGAAATTATTGAAATTAATAAAATTAACAAAATAATAAATTTAATCTAATTCTTATTACCTTGTATCCCAAATTTTAAGTGTTCCATCTTCACTACCTGTAACCATCCATTTTCCTTCACAATGAAATCCAACTGCTGTTACATTTCCAGTATGACCATCAAAGGATGTTACCTAATAATTTTAAATCCACTATTTTAATTATTTTAATTATTTTTAAATATTTTAAATATTCAAATAATTAATTATCTATTTATTTACCGGATTTGGATTGGGACTATTAATATCGTATAACCGAATATGTTGATTTCCTAAATATGAGAATCGATTGATAAATAAATGAACTCATCATATATATATACATATGTAAAGTAGATAACTATTATTATTATTACCTGCTGCTGCAAGATATCTTTTATCTGGAGAGATACATAATCTATTGACTTGCTGAAAAGTAATATAATGTATTTTTAATGATATATACGTAATATGTGAGTTATAATGAGTAATGGCACACACAAACACTAGAATTCTTCTCTTCTTACCGAATCTGGGTGTTGAATGGTTCTCGAACAAATCCCACTCAACGCTTCCCAAAAGCGTATAGTATGGTCATAACCTGCTGTAACTAAAATTACTGAATGTGAGTCTTGCGCTTGATATTGTTGTGGTGGATAATGTTGATGTTGATTTTGATAATTGTTGTAATGCGATCTTTCGTTTCGTCGCATACTGGCTAATTCGAATTTAATCAATATTNCTATTTATTTACCGGATTTGGATTGGGACTATTAATATCGTATAACCGAATATGTTGATTTCCTAAATATGAGAATCGATTGATAAATAAATGAACTCATCATATATATATACATATGTAAAGTAGATAACTATTATTATTATTACCTGCTGCTGCAAGATATCTTTTATCTGGAGAGATACATAATCTATTGACTTGCTGAAAAGTAATATAATGTATTTTTAATGATATATACGTAATATGTGAGTTATAATGAGTAATGGCACACACAAACACTAGAATTCTTCTCTTCTTACCGAATCTGGGTGTTGAATGGTTCTCGAACAAATCCCACTCAACGCTTCCCAAAAGCGTATAGTATGGTCATAACCTGCTGTAACTAAAATTACTGAATGTGAGTCTTGCGCTTGATATTGTTGTGGTGGATAATGTTGATGTTGATTTTGATAATTGTTGTAATGCGATCTTTCGTTTCGTCGCATACTGGCTAATTCGAATTTAATCAATATTATTCAATATTATTCAATATTATTCAATATTATCAAAATTGGTACCACATTTAATTTTAATAATTTTAATTTTTTTTATTTTATTGGATAAAAATTTAAGAATAATAGATCTTAAAAATTTTGATCACCAAGATCACCAATCTAAACTTTTAGATGTTTTCATCTACTGATTACAAGGAAAGTGTTTTTCCAGGTACAGACAAAAAAGCGAAAAACACAAAAAAGTGCAAACAATGTGATGATACAAAAGAATGAAGAAGGCAGATTTGACATGATCACTAAAAGTATAAATGTGTCTCAATTTCTCTCAAAAGACCCTTGTTTTGACAGTTGATGTTCTAGGTTGAGGTAGTGACCAATCACTATTAATGTCACATAATCACAAAGTAATTTTTTTTCAGGATACTTCTTTGTTAAAAATCAGACACTCAAAGGAATGAGTTTTTATGAATAAGGTTTCATATGAAGTATTGGATTATATCATTTCAGATGTTCAAACATTACTAGAGTATCAGTAAAAGGTATGTTTCAAATTCTGCTAGAGATCTAGATATTGTCAAGCTATATTTTGTTCGAATAAGCAATTAGGAATGTTGTTTTTCTTCTCATCAGAATAGCCCTTGAAGGTGATAGAATGGACAATAATTCTTTAGGTTCATCTTTTATTTCGGAAAAAATAGTACTTTGTACCTGATCTGGGTACTTATTGATAAGTTCCTAATCAGATAGATATTTTTTTTCATGTATTTTTATCCTGTATTTTTATGTGTCATAGACACTGGGCTCTTATTTATCCCGTATTTTTTATTAATAAAGATTTTCGGTCAAAGGAATATACAATGTATCATGTGTTATTTTTTTTCGTGTGAATGTGATTATTTTTTTCTTGACAAAAAGTGATCGGTATGACAAATTGTCACGCGCACGGGATTTTTATCGTGTTTATTTTTTGCATATATTTTATTATGTCAATCTGCATATATTTTATTATGTCGATCTTTGTATTCGTCTTGGCAAAAGTGATCGACATTACAAATTGGAATTCGCATAAGGAAATTGTATATGATAAAAAAAAATCCGCGAAGATTTTTTAATAAAGCAAATAAAACTGCAATTATATATTATTGACGACCATTATTATGTATAATACAAGTAAAGGTTATATATATTACTGTTATAAAACAAAATTTTCATTTTTATTTACAATTAGTTTAATATTAAAGTAATCAAACCATATATTTGTTTCCATCCCCGGAACGCTGGGAATACACTGTTCTCGATGCGGGAATTTTAGGATTAACAATTTTTTCACGAAGTAATGGATTAACTGGGAGATATATGGCACCAGGCATTTTGCGATCGAGGTCTAACAGTTGTTCTTTTGTATATTCTTTCCCATACTCAACTACTTTCTGTTCGTACACCAATACCCAGTCTTCCTCATGATTATTAAACTGTCCATTGTCTAAATTATCATAAAAACAAATGCAATTAAGTGCGTGTTCTTGGTCATCTTCGAGAAGATCTTCCTGGAAGACCTGATATTGGGCATAGAAGCAGGCCACCTAAAATTATCATCCATTTGATCTACAAAAATGTTAGTCAAACAGAATAATAATTGTATTAAGAAATTTTGGTAGTACCTAAAAACTTTTGTGCCTCGCCTGACTCTTTCTCATACGCACGAAGATGAAGGGAGTCAATTTCCTCAGTGATTGAAATATCTGTAGTTGAGCTATACTGGTTTGATCCGTATTAGTTGAAGTGCCAGTCTTGGACTGATCGCTTGTTTTTTTACAGACTCGCCTTGAGTTGTAATTAACGGAATATCAGTACAATATGACTGAAAGTTATGTTTGACCTTAACAAAAGCAAAGCCAAACCTTTATTTCTTTTAAAAAACTTGGATTTAATTTTTCTAAAATATTTCATTGTTTGTAGTTTTTGTGCGAGTTTTTATGGTACAGAAAATGGAAATAGAAAAACAGAAATACTAACATTGATATCTATTACCTACAATCACATCTGTAAATGTGATCAATAGTAAATGTGATTGATCAATAGTATATTTTTTCCAACGAGTAAAATTGATCAATAATATATTTTTTCCAACGCAGTTACACTATATACAACATATACATGTTAAAGAGATTATGCCTGGTGTGATGAATTATTATTATGCATGATGAAATATCAGTTCCTATATTTATGATTTCACTAAACCGTGTGCCTGAATTTGAAAAAATGGAGTTCAATAAATAACAAATGTCATAATGGAAATTTGGTTGACAGTATAGCTGTTCCGGAATTATTAGTATCCAATTTTGGACACATTAAAAACAAACAAAGGAGTGGTTATATACAAACGGGATTCAATATTAATAATATTAATGGTGGTCGTACACAAACTGGTGTTCACATTTTAGTTGCGCGAGCATTCATACCTAATCTAGAAAATAAACCTTACGTTAATCATATTAATGGCATCGAACATGATAATCGGGCTGATAATTTGGAATGGGTAACTCCTAAAGAAAATGCTCAACATAAAATATTCCCAAACACTGGTCGTGGTAGTCCTAGGCAAATCGCGCAAAAGGAATTGAATGGAAATGTTATTCAGATTTGGGATTCTATCACTCTTGCAAGTAATGCACTTAAAATCGCAGAAACTAGCATTTCGGCACGTTGTAGAAAAAAGCAGAATACTGTTGGAGGGTGGCGATGGATATATTGTGATGATTACGTAGAACATAATCCCAATGAAGAATGGAGAGTAATCGAATGTAACTCAAAAAAATTAGAATCTCATCTCTAGGGAGGGTTCAGTTAACCAACGGTGCAATCTGTAACAGTTTTATTTTTATTTTGATATTATCCTATTTTTACTATTTTTACTATTTTTATTATTTTTATTTTCGTATATATTTTATTTTTATTTTTATTTTCGTATATATTTTATTTTTATTTTTTATTTTTATTTTATTATATTTATATTATATACTTATACTATCTTATGATTTTCACCAATCTAGATTTTGGTTTAAAAGATAAAACTTGTAATAATAAAGAGCAGGGAAGAACAGAGAAGATCTTGCTCATATAATTTAATAATTATGTTTATTGCTTTGTATTGGAAGTGGAGCATTTGTTCAAGTATTATACATTAATTTCTAGTTGAAGTTGAAATTTTATAACTCATTACATTCACACTTTATACATACACTTTTGGCTTCTTCATTAAAGTGGAGTTATAGAATTAACTAATAAGAGTTTAGGTTGAACTTTTACACAATTTCTCAAAAATTATTACATTCAGAATATCTTTAAGTTGGTTGAGTTCAAAAGTATCTTGTTTACTATTTGGTTGTTTTAGCATTTTGCCCAAAAGAAGAAAGTAAAGAATATGTGAATCATATTGGTGGGTATTTTACTAACAATAAAGTGTCAAATCTTGAATAGTATATATTATACATGTCGTCAAAACTAATTTTGCCTTGACTCAACTCTTAAAATTTCAATTTTTAATTGTGTCTGACTCAATTAATTGTGTCAATTATTAATAAAAATCAAAATTTGCCTTGACTCAACTTCAATTTT
The DNA here is from genome assembly GCA_003547095.1 of Diversispora epigaea. Classification (NCBI taxonomy): domain Eukaryota; kingdom Fungi; phylum Glomeromycota; class Glomeromycetes; order Diversisporales; family Diversisporaceae; genus Diversispora; species Diversispora epigaea. Next base: position 155,014 of record PQFF01000399.1, read on the forward strand.
TCTTGATTTTAATTGCATTTAACTCAATTCAATAGTTTTAATGACATGTATAGTGTATATCAAAGAAAAACATTCAACATGTGATATTAAACTTTTGAAATTTTTTAAAAATATATAAAATTTTATTATTTTGATAACTTTTAAAAATTTTTAAAAATTTTTATAATATTACACAAAAAATTATAAAAATTTAATACTGTATTAAAATTACAGAATTATAAAATATAATATTAATTATCAAATTTTAAAATTTTTAAAATATTATAATTTTTTATAATATTAAATTTTTAAAAATTTTTTGAATAAATATTTTTATAAAAATTATGAAAATTTTCAAAACTTTTTAATATGTTAAAAATACAAAAAACAACACACTTATAATATTACAAAATTTTAATATTTTAATAATTTTCAAAAATTTTCAAAAATTTCTATAACATTATATAAAAATTTAATATTTTATTAAAATTATAGAATATTACACTTGAAAAAATTTTACTGATCAAATAAAAAAAAATAGGATGGTTTTATTATGAATAAAATTTTGATTAATAGTTAAATTTACTAAAATTTATTAAGTATAAGAAGTTAATTTTTTCCAATTTATAAATAGAAATTTTTGATTTATGAATTTTTACAAATAAAATATCTGATTTATACATATTTGTATCATTAATAAGATTTTAATTCTTGTTCATTTAATCAGTATTTTCTAATAACTTGTAATATTATAGAATTTTAATATTTCGATAATTTTTGAAATTTTTTAAAAATTTCTATAATATTATATGAAAAATTACAAAAATTTAATATTGTAATAAAATTATAGAATATTATATTTGAAAAAATTTTTCAATATAATTAATAATATAAAGTAAATATTAAATCATAAAAAAAAGTTATAACTACTAATTAAAAATTTACAAATATTATATCTATTAAATATCATATAAATGTAGTATTTATACTTAATTTCGTACACTTATCAGATATTCGATAAATGTGAAAAATGTTTTTTTTTATATATCAGATACTTTATACATGTTGTTAAACTAATTTGACCTTAACTTAACTATACTTGTATACTAAATTATTTTAAAACTCCGAAATTGCAATTTGAAGAAAAAATTTAAAATAGTTTTTCATAGAAAATAAAATTATTTTACTTAAAACCTAAAATTTTTTGACCATCCAAATAAATTTTTTAATTAAAGATACATATAACTAGATATTTTTTTTACTTCTATATATAGAATAAATTCTGTATAAATTTTAAAAAGACAAAATACCTTAAAAATCTAAAATTAATTTTGAAAACATGTATAAATTCAACTCTTGAAATTTCAATTTTTAATTGCATCTGACTCAATTAATTGTATCAATTACTAATAAAAATCAAAATTTGTTTTGACTTAACTCCAATTTTTCTTAATTTTAATTGTGTCTAACTTAATTTAATAGTTTTGACAATATGTATAAGATACTTTATATATGTTGTTAAAATTAATTTAACCTTGATTCAATTTTTAATTATGTTTAACTTAACTAATTACATTAATTACTAGTAAAAATCAAAATTTGTTTTAACTTCAATTTTTTTTAATTTTAATTATATCTAATTTAATTTAATAGTTTTAATAACATATATAAAATACTTGATAAGTATAAAAAATATTTTTTTACATCTATTAGATATCCGATAGGTATACAAAATTAAATACAAATATTACACTTAACTTATTTAATATCTGATAAGTATAGTATTTATAAATTTTTAACCAATGAACCTATATATATATGTTTCTAAAATTAATTTTAAATTTTTGAGGTATTTCATCTTTTTAAAATTTATACATAATCCATTTTATATATAAAAGTAAAAAAAATATTCAGTTATATATATTTTTAATTAAAGAATTTCTCTAGATAATTAAAAAATTTTAGATTTTAAATAAAATAATTTTGTTTTTTATAAAAAACTATTTTGACTTTTTTTTAAAAATTGTAATTTCAGGATTTCAAAATAATTTTATGTACAAGTATAAATCTGTATAAAAAGTTTATAAATTAAAAGATTTAACAATAAAGAGATTATATTTGTATATAAAATTATTTTGGAATTCTAAAATTGTAATTTTGAAGAAAAAAGTTAAAATAGTTTTCTATAAAAAATAAAATTATTTTACTTAAAATCCAAGATTTTTTAATCATCCAGATAAATTTCTTGATTAAAGATACATATAACTAAATAGTTTTTTTACTTCTATATATAGAATAAATTCTATATAAATCTCAAAAAGATAAAATATCTCAAAAATCCAAAATCAATTTTAAAAACATATACAGTAGCTCACATAATTACTGCAACATTCAAAAAATTATTTTTATTATTTTTTTTTATTATCACGATTATCATCTTGTGTTATCTAATGTTAATTGATTTTGTTTATTTTATTGTTGCAATTTTTTTGCGATTTTATTAAATAATTTTTATTATTAAAAAATAAATTTAAAAAAAATAAAAAAACCGTTTTTAAAATAATTTTTTCCTCCAATTACAATAAACCAAATTTTATTTAAAAAACAACCACATGACACAATTATCTACCGAAAAACAAGCTAAAGTTATTGTACTTTTTAAAGAAGAACTTTTTACCCGTTATATCACCCAATCCACCATACTACTGTCTACGGAATAAAAAAAAGAGTAGAATTAACAGGTGACTATAAAAATAAATCAAGACCAGGACATCCTCAGCTACTTACTGGCCGAAATAAACGGAAGGTGCTTCGGTTAATAACATTCAACGAAGCTTCAACAACAATTCGAGTTCGAGAACAGCTCGAAGTGAAAAAAAATATTAAGGTATCTACCGAAACCGTACAGCGAACACTTAGAAGAAACGGATTAGTAGCAAGAACAAAGATTAAAAAGTCTTATCTTAAGAAGATACATCAAAATCAGCAATTTGCCTTCACGAAAAAGTACCACTATTGGACAATTGAAGATTGGTTTAAGGTAATTTGGTCAGACGAAAGTAAATTTAATATTTTTAGTAGTGATAGGAAAGAGTATTGTTGGAAGAAAGTGGGAGAACCTTTAAAAGACTTCCATATAAAACCAACTGTAAAATTTGGAGGTGGGAATATTATAGTATAGGGATACTTTACTTCACTTGGTGTAAGAAACCTCTATAAGATAGATAGGAAGATAGATAGTGAACTTTATAGAAGAATACTTATAGAAGATTTTTTAAAAACACTCTCTTGGTATAATCTAAATAAAGATGATATTATTTTTCAACAGAATAATGACTCCAAACACACTGCTAAACTTACAAAGGAGTGGTTTGAAGAAAATAACATAGAGGTACTTGAGTAACTAGCTCAATTACTAGATTTAAATTCTATTGAGCATTTGTGGGATAAAGTAAACAAATGTTTGAGAAAACTTTCTGTAAAAGTTACAAAGAAAAATGAGTTGTGGGAAAATATTCAAGATGTGTAAAATAATATTAATCTTAGTGTTTGTACTAAGTTGATTAATTCAATGTCAAAAAGAATACAAAATGTGATTAAGACAAGGAAAAGATATACAAGGTAATAATATACAATAAACAATTAGAATATATATATATTTTTATTATATTTATTTTATTTTTTTTTAGAAAATTAAAAAATTTAAATGTTTTAAAAAAATCACATATATAATGTAATATAGAAATTTTAAATAAATGAATATATTTTTAAAAATTTTTAATTAACTTATAATAGATTTTATATTGATATAAAATATAGAACTAAGTTTATTTAATAAATATAAATTTATTGTTATAAGATTTATATTTCTTTTTTTTAAAGTATTACAATAATTTTGTGAACCACTATATAAAAGAGATGAAAATATTGAATGTAAATAACTCTGTGCTTAGATTCTAAGATCTTGTATATTAAAACATAAAAGTATTTAATTGATATTTGGATAGCACTAAACTATTTTTTGAAATTACTTTTAGATATAATTTTACTATTGTGAACAGATAAATAGCTAGTTAAAATTAATACTATAATTTAATTCGTTAATTTAAATTATAGGTCTATAAAATTTAATTAATTAACTAAACTGCATAATTACAGTATTTAAAAAAAAAAAGTAAAAATAATGAAATTAATTATAAATAAATATACCTGCTGTCCAAATTCAAAATCCAAATATCAAAATCTCAAATGTCAAAATTTCAAATTCCAAATTATAATTAGTATCTTTTGCCAAAATTTCAAATCCCAAATCTCAAATATTAGTAATTTGTATATTTTGATATCCCAAATTTCAAATTATTTAGGATTTGAGCAACACATATATGGATAAGTTAAATTAATTATAAATAAAGAATATATAATAAATTAATATAAATCTAAGAACTTAGAATAATTAATCTAAAATTAATAAAAAGTTTGATTTCCTAAAATAATTAAATAAATACTAATGATACTTGCTATAATTTAAAAAAAGTATTATAATTAATTATAACATATAGTATAATTAAATTTTTCTTATAGTATAATTAGTTGTAATTAGTTGTAACTTTTGTAAATAATTATAACAAGTATCTTTAATTAATGATATTTTTTAATTAATAGTTTTGTATCTATTAAAAACCTTAAATAATTTATAATTAGATTAACATTAAAAAGTTTTTTTAACTGTAAATTTACATAATTTTTTTTTGTAATTATACGAAACGTAATATTTTACGTAAAATTTTGCGAAAATATTACATAAATTTATAGATCATAATATTTTATATAAAATTTTGCAAAAAATATTATGTAAATTTACGATCTGTATAAATTTATATAATATTTTTTGTAAAATTTTATGAAAAATTTACGATCTGTACAATATTTTTCGTAAAATTTTACATAAAATATTATGTTCCGTATAATTACAAAAAAAATTATGCAAATTTATGCCCCTATAAGAAATATATATACTTAAAAAATACTTAAAATATAATTAAAATATTATTAAAATATTATTAAAATAAATTAAAATATACTTAAAATATATTTAATTGTATTCATAAAAAACTACTTAAAATATTATTATTTTGTACTTAAAATACATTAAAATATACTTAAAAAATACTTAATTTAAGTAATGAGTAAGTATATTTTAGATATATATATATGTGTTGCCCAAATCCCAAATTATTTGGGATTTGGGACGCCAAAATGCACAAATTACTAGTATTTGGGATTTGGGATTTCGGCAAAAAATATTAATTATAATTTGGGATTTGGGATTTGGGATTTGAGATTTCGACATTTGGGATTTTGGCATTTGAATTTTGAATTTGGGCGGCAGGTATAGGTATATATTTAAAATATACTTAATTTTAAATATGTTTTAATAATATTTTAAGTATATTTTAAATATATACCTAAAACATATTTATTCATTACCTAAATTAAGTATTTTTTAAATATATTTTAAATATATTTTAAGTATAAAATAATAATATTTTAAGTAATTTCTTATATACTTAAAAAATACTTAAAAAATACTTAATGAAATATATTTTAAATATATTTTAAGTATATTTTAAATATCGTAGTTTTTATAGGGATGTGAGTATTATAAATTTACGTAAATTTATGATTAAAAAAACTTTAAAAAAAATATGATAAAAAAAATATGATTTTTGTAAGTAAATTTTCAAATTTTAATTAAAAATAAGTAACTTTTTAAAAAATTTTAATGTAATATATCTATAAATTGTTTGAAGTTCTATTAGTTCTATTAAAGAAGAATTTTAAATTTTTAAAAGAATTATAAAATTACCTAATATCTGNGTATAGGTATATATTTAAAATATACTTAATTTTAAATATGTTTTAATAATATTTTAAGTATATTTTAAATATATACCTAAAACATATTTATTCATTACCTAAATTAAGTATTTTTTAAATATATTTTAAATATATTTTAAGTATAAAATAATAATATTTTAAGTAATTTCTTATATACTTAAAAAATACTTAAAAAATACTTAATGAAATATATTTTAAATATATTTTAAGTATATTTTAAATATCGTAGTTTTTATAGGGATGTGAGTATTATAAATTTACGTAAATTTATGATTAAAAAAACTTTAAAAAAAATATGATAAAAAAAATATGATTTTTGTAAGTAAATTTTCAAATTTTAATTAAAAATAAGTAACTTTTTAAAAAATTTTAATGTAATATATCTATAAATTGTTTGAAGTTCTATTAGTTCTATTAAAGAAGAATTTTAAATTTTTAAAAGAATTATAAAATTACCTAATATCTGATATCTAATATTAAGTGAAAAATTGTATAATATTAGGTATATATTATATATTTTATTAAAACTATTAAATTAAATAAGATAATCATTAGTAGTAGTAACTATACTTGTACACTAAATTATTTTGGAGTTCCAAAATTGCAATTTTGAAAAAAAAAAGTCAAAATAGTTTTTTATAAAAGATGAAATTATTTTATTTAAAACTCAAAATTTTTTGACTACTCAGATAAATTCCTTGATTAAAAGTACATATAACTAGGTACTTTTAATCAAGGAATTTATCTGAGTAGACAAAAAATTTTGAGTTTTAAATAAAATAATTTCATCTTCTATAAAAACCTATTTTGATTTTTTTCCTTAAAATTGTAATGAGATCCCAAAATAATTTAGCGTGCAAGTATAGTAGTAACAATAGAATTGATTTTTCAAGTAGTGATATAATTTTAAATAATAATAATAATAATAACAATAGTTAATGTGAGGTGAAAAAAGAACTGTTATGTAAAGGATCTCAGATCTCTGGCAAGTATTGATCAAAATGTTTTATTTCTTCCTCTTCATCTTTACCTCTATACTTCTATCTATTCATTATGTTTTAACTAGCCTTTATATTGTATTTTTATAAAAAAAAAAATAATATCACTATTTATTATTAATAAAGTAATTATTTGTTATTTTTATTTCACATGTATGTAATATAAAACAACTTATGTAATTCTAATTTTTGATTACATTAAAAATGATTTATCGTTCATCAGGAAACTTTTCGAGATGTAAATTTACAGAAATTTATAGGATTTACAAAAATTTACATCTAAAAAAATTAATTTTTTTTAACTTTGATTACTATTTATAAGACAGAGAGTAATTTTTTATTAAGATATTTCTATAACAAATCGAAAAATCTGGTTCTTAGCTACAAGATAATATATTATCAGAAAATTTTATAAGACAGAAACTTGTGAAAGTTTGCGCAAGTTTTCAAAGGTGTCAAAAATTTCTGCAAATTTTCATACGTTTTTTCCATTTTTTTTTAACTTCGCTTGTGATTTTTGAAGCACAGAGTGATTTTCTATTAAGATATTTCTAAGATAAATAGAACGGCCTTGTTCTTAGTTACAAAATGGTATATATTACTTCTTAGTAGCATCAATATTTGCAAAGTTATTCTGATTTAAAGAAAGAGTGTCTGTGAAAAAAAATCGTGTGAAAATTTTCAAAAACTTGTGAAAATTTTTACGCAATTTTGCGGAATTTTGCACCATGAAAATTTCTGCAAAATTTTGGCAAAAATTTATGAAAATTTGCACAAGTTTTCTGGAAATTTTCGCATGATTTTTTCACAGATACTATTTTTTTAAACTGGAATAACCTTATGAATATCGATGCTACAAGAATGAAATATATATCATTTTGTAGCCAAGAACAAGGTCGTTTTATTTATCTTAGAAATATCTTAGTAGAAAATCGTTCTGTGCTTCAAAAATCGCGAGTGAAGTTAAAAAAATAAAAAAAAAACGCACGAAAATTTACGGAAATTTTTGACACTTTCAAAAATTTGTACAAATTTTCTGATGATGTTTCATTTCTGTAATATCAATATTTATGAAGATATTTACGAATATTGATGTTACAGAAATAAAACATATATCATTTTGTAGCTAAGAATCAAATCTTTCAATCTGCCATAAGAAAATCTTAGTAAAAAATCACTTCCTGTCTCATAAATAATGATCAAAGTCAAAAAAATTGATTTTTTTAGATATAAATTTCTGTAGGTTCTATAAATTTCTGTAAATTTATGTCTTGAAAAGTTTCCTGATGTTATATATAAGTTATTCTATTCAACAATATAAACAATAAACAAAAACCTTATTTATATAAAATATATGAAAATATGCTTGACCTTTATTGAAGATTTCTAAAAGACTTTTTTAAAATAGTCAATATTTGTAATTACATTATTTCAAATATTGGTTATAATTATTAAAATTTTATTTTGAGTATTTCATGTAATTATAATTACATAAAAAAAGATAATTTGTATTTGTCATGATACAATACTTTGCAAAGATTAATATATGGTAATTTTATTTTTCTAATTCAACAGGTTGAGTAAACTTTTATGTGACTTACATATATAGTTTATTCATTTGTAGAAAATTAATATTTCTAGTGATTTTTAAAGTTATTTATTTTTCATTGTATTACAGATTTCTTTGCAAATTTTATTACAAATTCCTTTACAGATTTTTTAAATTTTGTTATGGATTTCATTGTGAACTTCTTCACAAATTTCTTCACAAAACTTTTCTGAATTAAACTGTATTTTAGTAAGTTTTTTGGTTTTTTTATTTGTATAAAATTAATTTTAAGTTACAGTTTTTACAGGTTTAATGTATAAAATAATTTAAAACAAAATATAATTACTTGTATCTAAATTTTTATCATGATTTTCAACTATTTTACTTTTAAATTCGTTATTACAACATATTTTTTTTGAGGAGGGTGGGTCCAGAATTTTGGCTTTTTGTTGAAATGTTAATTTATCGTAAATATTGATTGAACAGAAATTAACTTTTCATTTTAGTTTAATCTATTAAGCAAAAATAAAAGGATGTCAGACTAAATTATTTAAAAAACAATATTCAATTGATTTATATTTGTCTTTTACAGATTATTTCTAACTTCTGAGAATTTTTGATATATAACCAAAAATCTTTATTAACTTTTTTATTTTTTATCTGTAATAAGAAAGTGTATTATCAAATGCATTTCGTAAAGGATAAACAATAGAAGGTACATACGAGCATATTTGATCAATTAGTAAAAAAAACTTTTTTTACTAGTAAAATATTTTTATGTTGCACTTGTATGAAAAACCTTATTTCGACATTTTACCATGGACTCTACTATACATGTCGTCAAAACTATTGAATTGAGTCAAACGCAATTAAAATTGAGAAAAATTGGAGTTGAGTCAAATCGAATTTTGATTTTTACTAGTAATTGACGCAATTAGTTGAGTCAGACGCAATTAAAAATTAAGATTTTAAGAGTTGAGTCAAGGTCAAATTAGTTTTGACGACATGTATAGACTCTACTACTTGGAGACCTTCAATTGCTTAAATAGAGATCGTCTAAAGTTAAGTATATCTTATAATTTTGGATAATCGTTAATGATTACGTAATCACAGGATATACTATTTTTTATTAAACAGAGAATTAAGAGAATCAACTTGTTTTTTTGTTCTTTTAGTGATGAGAAACAAAACTTTTTTCATAATTAATCCATTTAAAATAATGAAAAATTTAAACAAAACATTAGAAGAAAACAAAAAAAATTTATTGGTTATATATAAAACTTTTGATAATATACAGAATAAAATCTATTTAATTAATATTTTTTAAACCGTCTGGTAGGCAAATTTGTTCACTAAAATATAGTAGTATATAAAAATTGATGGTTTAAAAGATAATTAGGGAATGGGATATTATTATCAAATTATTTAAATTTTTATTTGATCTGTGGTCATATACACTGCATAAGATAGTTTACATATAATACTCCTAATTTGTCATATTTTTTAGTATCTTGATTATATGCTACTCTAATCACTTCAATTAAAGCAAATTCAATATTTTTGTGATTTGTCATTTTGAATATTATACTTTTTATTATATATTATTTAACTTGCTATCCAAATTCAAAATTCAAATGTCAAAATTTCAAATGCACAAATTTTAAATTTCAAATTCCAAATTCCAAATTCCAAATTTCAAATTATAATTAGTATTTTTTGCCAAAATTTCAAATCTCAAATATTAGTAATTTATGCATTTTGACATCTCAAATTTCAAATTATTTGAGATTTGGATAATACATATAACTTAATCAGATCTTTTGTTTAAATAAAAAATATTTTTTTTATCCATGTCTGAAAAATATACTTGTGATTATATATATATGTAACTTTGATAAAATTTGTAAATATGGTTGTCGACGACTTGAAGAATGTCATGAACATTGGAGATCTAAAAAATATGTCTCTTGTAAAATTTGTGATAAGTCAACTTTTTCTGTATCTGAAATTTGCAAAATTTATACTAGTGAATTTTATGTTTTGCAATTTTATACTTGTTAGTTTAATAAAAACACTATTTATTAAACTTATTTGAAATCAAAATGACGATTCAAAAAATAATTACTATATATCTTGACAATTATTAAAAAATTATCTTTTTGCAATAACAATTTAGTACTTTATTTTATAAATTTATATCAAAAATGATGATACAAAAAAAATTACTATATATTAAATTATATCAGATATTTTATTTTTTTGTTATCAGTTCTAGTTTTTTATCATTTTAAAATTTATAAGAAAGACAGTATAATTTATAGTGATTAATAAAAGATCAAAGCCTCTTTAGATATACAATTATTTTATTAGCTAAATTCCTGTTAGAAAAATTTAAAACTATTGAAATCTCAAATTATTGATTTTGATAATTTATAAAAAATTAAAGATATTTTATCTATGTATAAAATTACATTGAATTCTGAATATTAAAATTTTTTATATTAATTTAAGAGTTCTAAAGCTATAAAATTCATGAGAAATATACTATACAAGAAAGCTTTCAATCTGATTTCTTAATTAGTTTTTGTCTTATATTCTCAGGAAAAAGCTAAAAGAATTAGAAAAACGTAAAACTCAATAGTGTAAAAGTGAGGAATATAAAATAGAAAAGTCTGTTTAGTTTCCACTAGTTAAATGGAAAAAAATAGGACGGTTTTATAATAAATAGGATTCCAATTAATGGCTAAATTTGCTAATATTTATTAAGTATAGACAATCGAATTTTTTTAATTTATAAATAGGAATTTCCGATTTATAAATTTTCACAAATAAAATGTCCGATTTATACATATTTGCGCTATTAATAGAATTCTGATTTTTGTTCATTCAACCAGTATTCCTTGCTGTTGATAACAATATTATTACAATCAATAGATTAATTATATTTATAAACTGATTAATGCCTTTTATCAAATAGAATAAAAACTAAATTGTCATGTATCTTTGAATATAACATGTTAAATTTTTGAAAGAAATAAAATAATATCAGGATTCCAAACAATTTATAGACATGTCATATTAAAGTTTGTTTAATCATCATAGTAAATTTTTTAAAAAGTTATTTATTTTTAATTAAAATTATATACAAAAATCATATTTTTTTTCTAATTTAATATTATTTGATCTATTTATAAACTGTTTGGAATCCTATAATATAGTCAGACCTCTCTATAGTCACACCCTCAGGATATAAAAAACTGTGACTATACGAATATGTGATGTTTATAAAGGTTTTTTTACATAGCATTAATAAGTGTTAGTTTTATAAAAAGTGTGACTATAATAAATTGTGACTATAGAGAGGTCTGACTGTATTTCAAACTATACATGTTGTTAAAACTAATTTAACCTTGACTTAACTCTTAAAATTTCAATTTTAATTATGTTTGATTTAATTAATTGTGTCAATTACTAGTAAAAATCAAAATTTGCCTTGACTCAACTTTAATTTTTCTTAATTTTAATTGCATCTGACTCAATTCAATAGTTTTAATGACATGTATATCTCAAACCTTAATTAAATAAAGGATATAACAGTTGGATGTAATATTGTTTTATTTTTTTCTATTTGATTAATGATTATTAGTAAAGTTAATATAATTAAAAACTTTACTAATATTTTAAATAAATATACTACCTATATTTGAATTACTGGATTTGAATTTCTTGATTAAAAATATTAAACTAGATATTTATTTTATTTCAATTTTGGAAACATGTATAAAGACCTAATTTTTATTGGTTATTCAAATAACTTTTCAAATGACTTCAATTGACTTTTGCATAATTTTTAAATGATGAATTATTTGGTTATTTGTCATCTGCAAAATAGGCAAATGACCAGGTCATTTTCCATTGCTGATTGAAATTTAGATGTGATGGGTATAAACTTTGGATTAATAGAAAAATTTCTCCAGGTATTGCTTGATATGTAACAAAATTATATCAATTGATTATTGTAGTTAACTATTTTTAGCTATAGTTAATTCCAAACAATCTAGAATATTATCCCAAGTAAACTTAATTATTGAGTTAATAAATAAAAAAATAATTACAGAATACATTCTACTAAATTTACTAAATTAAAAATATAGGCTTGTGACTACAGTGAACCTTCTAATAATGCACCCTCTAAAAGTGTACACCCTCTCTAAATGCATGCTCTAACTTGAACCAAGCATATAGTAAACTTATAAATTTCCCTCTATAAATGCACGATAATGTTGGCCCCAGGGGTGCATTTATATTGTATAAAGCTTAGTTCGGTTCACGCGGGAACTCCAAATTATCGGTAACATCTGCAGCTTACATTTATAAATAAAGATTTTCAACATTGAAATTTAGTCTCTTTGTGAATTTAGATGCCAAATAAGCGAATGTGTCTTCTAATACAATTCTTTTGTGAATTTAGATGCCAAATAAGCAAATGTGTCGTCTAAGACAAGATGAACCTTGTGAAGTGGGGGGAAAAAGACCTGGGTCGAAGAGTACGCCAGATGAAACCATTTTAAAAACGAACAGATTTCGTCAAAAACCTGTTTATTATTTAATTTATGTAATTAAATTAAATTAGGAATATTTACATCATCGAAATCTTTTTTTGTACACCTCTGGGAAAAAATATTAGTAATACGATATCAAGATTTACAATTGGCCAAATAAAGAAATTGTGAATTGATTGTTTTTATTGTCTTATTGTCTTTCTTTACTGAAAAATTTAATTTATTAAATAAAACATTACTGGTTTTTTCGTAAATTTCGTAAATAATTGTTGTATAAAAATAAAAAAAAAACAAGGAAAATTACGAGTAAAAAATCATCAAAAAAATCCTTTTAGTCATTCGTTTATTTATGGATATACAAGGCTATAAATACATTGATTAACACTATAAATCTTTTTTCACCATCTTTGATATTTTGAGTTCCTTTTCTTTGTTTCATGGTCATACAAAAGGCGAAACTTGTTCAACAAGTCTGTAACATCACGACCTTATCCTATAATTGTCATACTTGTTTACTACGCCATGCATAAATAATTTAAAATTTAAATAAAAATATCATTCCACATTTCTCGTTAAAAAACCTTTGATGCGAGACACCCAATTTTTATATTTATGATTATTATGATTATAAAAGAATTTCGAATTATTGTATCATAATTATAACTAGAATAATTGTAATTATAATATATATAAACAGAAAAAAAAAATCCAACAATGCAAAAATTTATTATCGAACATTCATTGCCGAAAGAAATTTTTACTCAAGAAGATAATGTTGAAAATACAGTCAAACGATTATCTGTGAAACTGGCCAACGATTTTATGATGAAAAGAAACTCTTGTGAAATTCGGGAAATTCAAGATATCAACCCCACAATCTTAAATCAAATAAATAATTCTCCAAGAACTTCAATTATTATAATCAATAAAAATAAAAATGAAGATACATGGGACGATTTAGTTATTGGAAATATTTTGAATTTTATTGACCTTGAAAAAGTAACTACAGAATCATTTGAACAAGGAGTAGAAGAAGAAACGACACCATCAATCAATAACAACCAAAGTATGATGAAAAAATTACGTCAAAAATCGGAAAAATCGTTCGCCGAAGAGAATCACATGATAGATTCACAAATACCCGAAAACGAAGAATCAAATAATAATAATAATAATAATAATAATAATAATAATAATAATAATAATAATAATAATAATGGTAATAATAATAATAATAATAATGGTAACAATAATAATAATAAAATAGAAGAAATAGACACCAATGATTCTTTGCTGGACAAAGAAATTACAACTCAAACTAAAACGAAAAAACAAACGCTTCGACGTACAATAAGCAATCTTAGCAGACGAAGTTCAATTCATCGTCGAAAGTCAACAGATATTAGTGATGATGCATTTTCAAAACCATTTATAATCTCTGAAAAAATTACCGAGGAACCAGAAACTATTACTACCAGCACCACTACCACCACTACCACTGCTACTACAACTACTAACGGACGAAAGTTTTCCTTTGCAAAAAAAAGAAGAGTAATTAATGATGGTAGTAATAGTAGTAATAACAGTAGTAATAGTAGCAATAGTGGTAGTATGGGGTTTTTACGTAAAATTTTTAAATCTAAAATTGATCGCAATAACTTACCTCTAAACAATGTTGAAAATGTTGAAAATGTTGAAAATGTTGACAATGTTGAAAATGTTGAAAATGTTGAAAAAGTTATGACAGAAGAAGAATGGAACAAAGTATTAGAAAAATGTGAACAAGAAGATTCATTATTATTAAAAAAAGAAAACCTAACACGAGAACTTGTAAATACACAGCGTACTAAAAATAGAAATGCCAATAATGCATCTCATAATGGGGGAAATATATTATATTCGAATTTTTATCTTGCGATGCCAAATGGTCAATGGATGGTTAGAACTAGAGATGCCTCAAGGAAAATTATTAGTAAGTGTTATAATTTATTATTTTTATTATTATTTATTATTTTTTTTCTTATGATAATTAATAAAATATTTTCCTCTCCTTTTTTTTTCTTCATTTTAACAAATTCAGGCACGCAACATATAGACATTAAATGTATATAAATATATAAAAAGTACAAAATCGAAAACTGAATCTCTTTATTTCAATCTTACATTAATTACATTAATTTATATATAATATTATAATTAATTTTTATTATTTATTTATTTATTCGTAAAATTTCATAAATATTTTAAAATAAATAAAAAAATAAATAATATATATATATATATATATATTAATATCATCAGCCTAACTCATTTTTTACCTTTCGTTTTGACATTCACATCAGATTTGATTATATTTAATTTTTGTCCACTACTGATAGCTTCGACTCTTGATGCCATCACTTGTTCGATATTTCGATTTATGCCAGAAGTTAGTTTCTATTCATTCAAACATGATTTTTTAATTGAATTTTAAATGAATTTAAAATTTAAAAATATTTAATGAAAATAATGTTAATGTAAAACCTTTTGTATGTTCTGTTGTTTTATGACGGATTGTCGTTTAGGCGCAATTTTTTTTGCTGTTATTTTTTGAAAATAATTAATAAAATTTATGCTCTCGATGATAAAAAATTAAACTATAAAAATCAATTATTTATTTTTTGCTTGCCTCCTTTCTTTGGTCCAATTGACCCATTAAACCGATTTTTTTTATTTAATTTTTTCACATTGGAATTTTTTCCAAGTGGTTTTTGGGCCATGATAATTTTTAAGGTAAGTTAGTATGTTAACACAGAATCTGCGATTTTTTTCAAAATTTTCGGGTCAGGTTACACAAGTTTGTTTGTAAAAAACCGTGTCTTTGCGAATTGATTCTTTACTTTTAGGTTTCGTAACTGCTGTTTTTTTTTTTTTAGAAAAATATATATAATTCAGTTTAGAAAAAATGGCTATGCGAGTTCCAAAGAGTGCTTACCCTCAACTTTTTAAAGACGGTTATAAGGTTCGTTGATTTTATGATTGAAAAAACACGTTCCCTTTATTCTAAGATCTCAGTGAAAATTTGATCATGGATAATTTACGCTTTTGACGCGATGGGGTTAAGATCTCTACTCTGTAATTGATTTTATTTTTATTGGTATTATTTGGACGATAGAACCTTCAAGGTGTTGATGAAGCTGTTATAAGGAATATTCAAGCTATTCATGAACTTTCCGAGATTGTAAGAACTTCTTTTGGACCAAATGGTATATTAAGATCTTATTTGTTGGCACTAATAAATTATGAATTTTATAAATTTGATGATGATTAATCAATTAAATCAAAATTTAATCAAAATTTAGGCCGAAACAAAATGGTGATCAATCATCTTGAAAAACTTTTCGTTACCAATGATGCTGCTACAATTATTCGTGAATTGGAGGTTGTGCATCCAGCAGCTAAATTGTTAGTGATGGCAAGTCAACAGCAAGAACAAGAGGTAATGATTTATTACAAGAAATATGTTAAAATATTGTTTGCTATTTGGAAATTATAAAAATCAAAGGAAAAAAAAAAGTCCAATGCCTGTTAGTATGCACGTGAATATATATAAAATATACACAAATCATTCCAAGCTGACGACCAAACAATTTTTTTTTTCTTATTCAACAAATGTATCTTTATGTTTGAATAAAAAATATTTTAACAAAAAATATTTATTCGGGTTTTAATATTTAGATTGGAGACGCGACAAATTTCGTTATAGTATTTGCAGGTGAACTTCTCCAAAAGGCAGAATATTTGCTGCGAATGGGACTTCATCCAAGTGAGATTGTACAAGGATATGAACTTGCTAGTAATAAAGCATTGGAAATATTGGAAGGTATTTTAAAAAAAATTTTAAAAATAATTTTAATTACATTATTATTATCCCAAACTATTAATAATATTAATGACAATATTTAATTATATGACTTATAGAACTTGGCGTAGAAACGGTCACAAATTTTAAATCTAAAACTGAACTTTTTAAAGCGATCAGAACAGTTATTGCTTCTAAGCAATATGGAAATGAAGATTTACTTTCAAATTTAGTAGTTGAGGCATCACAAATTATTATGCCAAAAAATCCAGCAGCTTTTAATGTAGACAATATACGAGTGGTAAAAATTTTGGGTAGTAGTCTTCATGAAAGTCAAGTGATTAATGGTATGGTGTTTGGTCGTGAACCCGAAGGAATTGTTACCAAAGCAACCAAGGCAAAAATCGGTATTTTTACTTGTTCTTTGGATACTGCTCAAACTGAAACTAAAGGAACTGTATTAATTCATAATGCCAAAGAAATGTTAAATTTCACTAAAGGAGAAGAGCAACATGTGGAAAAGGTATTCAATTTTTATAAATTTATATATAAATATTATATTTAATATTAATTTTTATATATAAATTTTATATAAATTAATCAATAGATATTTAAAGAATTTTACGATGCAGGAGTTAATGTAGTGGTTACCGGTTCCGGAATAGGAGAATTGGCTTTACATTATTTAAATAGATTTAATATATTGACAGTCAAAGTATTATCAAAATTCGATTTACGTAGATTGTGTCGTGTGGTTGGTGCTACACCGTTAGCTAGATTAGGAGTTCCGACGCCTGAAGAAATGGGATATTGTGATATTGTGGAAACTGTTGAAATTGGAGGAGATAGAGTTACAGTTTTTAAACAAGGTATTTTCTCTAACTCTTTTATTCATAAAAATGATCTTATTATATAATATATATAATGATATATGGTATTTAATGTATTTAATGTATTTGATGTTAGAGAGTGAAATTTCCAAAACTTCCACCATCATAATTCGTGGTGCTACACAAAATCATCTTGATGATATTGAACGAGCTCTCGATGATGGTGTTAATATTGTAAAAGCTGTCATTAGAGATGGGCGTTTAGTTCCTGGAGCTGGTGCTACTGAAATGGAGTTGAACAAGAGATTATCCTCATTTGGAGAGGTAAATAATATAATAAATTAACTCTTAATATGAAAAAACTTCATAATATGCATATGTATATATATGTATTTACTATATAAATATTTTATTTTAGAAAACCCCCGGAATTAATCAATATTCTATAAAAGCATTTGCGGAAGCACTTGAAGTATTTCCGCGTACTCTAGCAGAAAATGCGGGATTAGATGCAACTCAAATTCTCTCCAAACTTTATGCTGCACATCATCAAGATGATAGTGGTGTGATTGGTGTGGATATTGGAAGTGAAACAGAAGATTGTACATTAGATGTTGTTAAAGCTGACATTTTAGATTCTTTGTCGGCAAAAAGTTGGGCCTTGAAATTTTCCGTAGATGCTGCTTTAACAGTCTTAAGAGTTGATCAGGTTTGTTAAGCATTATTTTTTGTTTATAAAACATTAAATTTATTGATTGTTTAATATAACTAATATATATTTCTTCCACCTTTTTTTTTGTTTTAATAGATTATTATGAGCAAACCATCTGGTGGACCTAAGCCTCCACAACAGAATTCAAATTGGGATGAAGATTAATTATATAACCTTATTATATTTATAAATGTCTTTCTTTTTGTTAGAATTATTTCTGTAGTTCTTAGATCAATATAATAAATATTTTTATTATTATTACATTCAAGAATTTTTAATTAATAATGATTGTAAAGCAATAAATTGTTATTTATTTTAATACAAATTTGGGGATCTTTATATTATGTTTTCTGGCCTTTGAAATGTGGAGGCGAATATACGAGAAAATTATCATCAAGGTCCTGATGAGGGTTCCTTGATATTGTTATTGAAATTATTATTGAAATTATTACTGAAATTATTATATTCGTGGCTGATGAATATCATATGATTATTTATTATTTATTATTATTTATTATTATATTGAGGGGAGGTGACGAGATAAGGACACAGAATAAGGATAATAAATAAAATTATAATATTATTTTTTTTATTGACTTGTGAATTAATAAAAAATTAAAAGTTTCTAGCTTATCAATCTAATTTATTTATGTAGAAATAGAAATAATTAATGGGCACTGTGATAATTGCTAGTTCATGTTATAGAATAATTTAGAATAAAGAAAACAAAATGGTATAAAAAACACGTGAATAAAATAATAAAATAACAGTACAATAAAAGTTTGATATAATAAAATAAATAAAGGAAAACTTTTCCTCTTTCTTCCCCACATAACAATTTCATCAATCACCAATTTTTACGACCAATCACCAATTTTTATGACCAATGAAACTATATAAAGAAATTCTCTATAACATCAATATGTATAACACCAATATATAACAATACATATATATATATAACTGTGAAAAAAAATCTATATATAAAAATTATGATTGAAGAATAAATTGATTTTCATCAACATAATTATTATCTACAACTACTGATACATCCAAAGGTTGTTCGGGTTCATAAAGACAATTATATTCTGGTCTAAATATATTATCCGTTTGTGGGTAATAATTATAATTATAGGTTTGTTCATGTAATCGCCATTTACCTCTTCGACGATTAAAGTCCAAATTAAATATTGAAGGTGAAACATTTAATGGATCTGATAATTGACCATTTCCAATTAATATTTCAACTTCTATTGTATAAGATCTCATTTCATTCACCACACATCTCATCCATCCTTGAATTGTTTGACCCGCATTTACCGCCAATGGTTCTTTTAATAGAAATCTAACTTGTTGCCAATGAGTACGTTCAGCTGCTGGACTAGTAGACATCGTGATCGTACTTCCGTTAATAACTGGCGAAGGTGGTGAAAAATGTAGATCAAACCAACCGGCTATTCCATGAATAATTCCGGTATAAGAAGCTTGCCAAATGAATGGAATCGTCATATCCTGAAGTTCATCTAATGTCACTCTATAAAAATCAACCACATATCCTCCAGAATTTGCGGGTGCAATTAAAGTACGTGGATCAAAACTTCCGACAACGGGCATACCTTAACACAATAACAAAAAAAAAAAAAAAGATTTCAACGTACAAAAATTGATTATTTATCTTTTTAATTATAAATGATTATATTTATATTAAATAATTAAATAGTTAGTCAATGATTATTATATTTACCAAACATTTCATCTTTAGCATCACCATATAATGCAGAAAGATCTACTCCATAAAAAGAATTTTGTTCCCAAAATCGTGCTTTACTCATTGTCTCGCTCCATAAAGCAGCATCCGTAAAAGGAGCAAGAGATATCGAACCAGTTGAAGGGAAAAGGGTACCACCAGGTTTAAGAAATGTGTCTCGCGCATAGAGATAACTTTCAAGCTTTATAGATATAAACAATAATAAATAATTTATATTTAAATAATATATATTTAAATAATAATATATTTATATAAATAAAATTTACAGTGGATCACTTATATCACTTATAGTTAATTTAGTTATATAAATAAAATTTACAGTAGATCACTTTTAGTTAATTTAATTATTATACAAATAAAAATATACCATTCTCTCATGAATCAAAAGAACTCCAATAGGTTCAGATATGATGGTGTCAACTTGAGGAATAGGAAGATCCGGTTCTTCGATCTTGGCTATAAGAAAATTTTTATCAAAATTAGAATTCACCTTTTTTTTTATTATTATTTACGGTTTCCGCTTTCTTTTACGTTATGTATATAACCTTGGATAACCTCGATCTTATCCTTCAAAAATGCATTCTTAATAGTTCCATCACTTTCTGCAGTATTGGCGGCATTAACGAGTTTTCGCATTTTCTCGGCCATTTGTGAGGCTTCGACAGCGTACACCTTTTGTGCACCCGCTTGTACCGCAAAGTAAGATAAGATTCCAGAACCTTTGGTTGTTTGGTGAAAAAAAAAATCGATAAAAATAAAAGTTAATATTTGATATAATCCGAATTTATTATATAATTTATATAAATTAAATATGCAAAATATAATAAAATATAATAATTTGATAATAAAAATAATTTAATTACCAGCACCGACGTCCAGAATTAATTTATCATGAAAGCATGCAGGACCATTAAGAAGAATGGCCGACCGATAAGTGGAGGTACGCACAGAATCTTGAAGCATATTTTGCTGTTGTTAAAACAAAACTCTCTATTTAACAAAGCAGTCAGGAGTTTTTCTTTGACGCGTTGGAACTAAAAGTCCTTGTGTGCTTGAAAACCACCTGATGCTGTAACATGGCATAATATGAAAAGTAAGCCGGATCACGCCCTTCTGTGGAAGGAACTTTACCGTTAGATAGCATTTTCGAAAAATTTTTCCCTTAACAAAAAATGTTTCATATTTTTCTAACTAGTTTTATATTAAATTTCACTGTTGTGTAACTTATTCACGTTTTATTGTATTGTAGTAATAAATAATAAATAGATAATGTTGTATTACGGAGACGTGTGAACGAATTAAGCGCAGCATAAATTTGTCTGTTCGCAAGCAATGGCTGGTTTAAATTTCTACGTCGTTTTCTGTGCTTTTGCCGCTGTATTGGGATCCATTCAATGTGGATACCATGTAACTTTCATTGATTCAATTTTAAATAAAAACGCAAAAAAATATCATTCATTGTTCTTTTCATTCTCTTGTTAGATTGGCGAATTAAACACACCTAAAGATGTAATGTCCTGCAAAACGCAACCTAAAAATGAAAATTATTATTATTATTCCCTACCTGATTGTATACCAATGAATGATGCGCAATTTGGTTTAGTAACCTCGATATTTACATTGGGAGCCCTTTTGGGATCTTTGTTGTCTTCACGTGTTGCGGATTATAAAGGAAGACGTTGGACATTACTTGCAAACAACTTGTTCCTAGGGATCTCACCTTTAATCATGGGATTTGCTGGAAATTATTCGACGTTAATTATTGGAAGAGCACTTGTTGGTATTGGTTGTGGTGTGGTAAGTATTCATTTTTTTTACTTGATTTACTTAATTTACTTGATTTTTTAACAAAAAAAATAAAAAAAAATAATAATAATCATCATCAAGGTAACTGTTGTCGTTCCTATGTATCTTGCTGAAATTTCACCCATTGAATATCGTGGAGCTATTGGTAAAATATAATAAATATATTATTGTTAAATAATTATTTTATTTAAACTAGATTTTTATATTGATTTATATTGATATATATATATATAAATAAAAACGTTTAGGTGCGATGAATCAACTTGGTATTGTCGCGGGTATACTTTTTGCACAGATCGAAGGTCTTTATCTATCTAATATTCCTGGCTGGCGTCTTATTCTCTTAAGTGTCAGTGTATTATCCCTCATTCAAATTGTTTTCCTTGGACTTTCTGTTGAATCGCCACGTTATCTTATCTCCAAACCTGGTGGGATTCATTCTGCCAAACGAACTTTACAAAAGTTGAGAGGAAGCCTGGATATTGAAAATGAATTAGGTGGATGGAATCAAATTGCTTCGGATGATGATACCATTCGATTAATGCCGGAAGAGAATGTGTCACGAAGTGACACAGATGTTACAAATGAAACCATTCCTGCTATATCGACACCATCGCCACCTGTTGTATTTCATGCTCGCAATCATCATGATGATTTTAGTGTTTGGCAATTTCTCACTAGTCCTTATTATCGTGCTCCTTTGAAAGTTCTTTTACTTGTTCAATTTACTCAACAATTCTCTGGTATTAATGCGGTCATGTATTATTCGACAACTATTTTATCTAAAGTTCTTCCAAGTTCGAGTGGTTTAATTACAGTTTACATAAATGTGGTGAATTTTTTCATGACGATTATATCAGCTTACTTAATGGATAAAACTGGACGTAGAACTTTATTACTTTATTCAATTGGATCGATGAGTGTAGCTAGTGCACTCTTAGGATTAAGCATTATCAATGATTATGGTTTTCTATCCGCATTTTCTATAATATTGTATGTTGCAACTTTTGCTATTGGACTTGGTCCAATTCCGTTCTTGATTATTCCAGAAATTGTAGATACACATGCAGCTGCCACAGCAGGAAGTATTGGAATAAGTTTGAATTGGACGACAAATTTTGTTGTTGGATTCTTATTTTTGAGTTTTAACAGTATGTTCGGTGGATATGTTTTTTACGTTTTTTCCATATATTTGTTTGTGGCTTTTCTTTTATCCGAAAGACTTGTGCCAGAAACAAAAGCTAAGACTGTTGAAGAAATTTGGAATGGGTGGACTGGAAGGGTAATTTAATAGTTTTAATAGTTTTAATAGTTCTAATGGTTTTAATGGTTTTAATAGTGAATTGGTGATTTACAAAATAAAAATATATATGTTTTAATAGTGAATTGGTGATTTACAAAATAAAAATATATATATATATATATATATAAACTTGTATCATAATTTTTTTACAATTTTTATTTATTTATGAGATTCACTTTGTCATATATTTTTATAAGAAATATAATATAATAATATTAAAAAACATTACAATTGATAATACATATATAATTCATGCACAATGTAACAAATAAAACATGTTACAAATTGAAATAGTAAATAAAACAAGTAAAACTAATTCAAAAAAAAAACCCCAAATTCAATATTAATCTATATTTATTCTCTCTCTTTATAAACTTTTCCATCAATTCTTGAATATTTAGCCATGATTTTACCACATTTAGGGCATGAATGAATACAATCCTTCAAATTATTGACCTATGTTTTAATAATAAATAATATTTTATTATAAAAAATGGTTTAATAAAGAAAAAAATAAAATAAAAAGAATTATATACACTTACACAAAAAGGGATCAAGCAACATCCCCAAGAAGTCAAGCCTAATACTAATAAAGTTAAAGAAGTTAGGTAGGTGGCAGATCCAGATTTATACTTGGTCGAACTTAATACAATTTGGTTGCAGTGTGGACAAGAAGTAATACATGGTTCAGTTCGTAAATCTTGAAGTAATACAGGTGATTGTTCAACAAATATACAAGGCAAAGGTTTTGGAATTGGAACATTTTGCTCCAATGGAGGTGGACTGTATATAAGGTTAGGTGTGGCAGAATAAAGTTTTGTATTAGGCGAACGAAGACTCGTGCTTTCATTCGGTGGCGCACTTTGTGAACTCTCCGATGAAGAGTAAGGTGGTGGAGGTGGATCCAAACCCGGATTAGAGAAGTTATCTCGTTTGTTGGTTGACATTATAAAGAATAATGGAAAAAAAAAAAGGAAAAGAATACAGTAATGGAAATTACGCCAATTTGCAAAGAAATATATTGTGTAAATTATTCACGTGATTACGCCAAACGTTATTTGATGACAAATTTTATTTTATCGATAATCTCGTTCTTAGTATCTTTATCACCTATTTCTATAATAATAATTCCATCTTCTAATTCTTCATTTGGTTCTTCCAACGCTTCAAATTGTGATTTTAATAAATTTACTTTCATAAAATGATCTTGCCTTTGAATTAATCTTTTCTCTAACAATTCTCTACTCCCTTTCAAATAAATAAACCAAACTTTTATACTAAAACTGCATTCTTCATCTAAATTTATTTTTCTTAAATAATTTCGATATTTTAATTTTAATGCGGAACAAGTTACCAAGATCCCTCCTCCTCGATGAGTTGAAGGGAAAGAAATTACTTGTTTTAGAGATTCTTTGATCGATTGAAGCCAAGGTTTCCTATCTGAATCATCAAGAGGAATACCCGCAGTCATTTTTTCGATGTTGGGTGAAGGATGCAAATTATCACCCTCAATAAATGGCATTCCAAGCTCTAATGATATTAAATTACCGACAGTACTTTTTCCTGAGCCACTAACCCCCTTTTTATTATATATATAAAAAGTAAATAGATCAACATAATAATAATGGATTATATAGGATTTATAATCAACATAATAATACTGGATTATGTAGAATTTATAATCAAGATTTATAATGAAAAAAAATATTTACCATAATTATAAATATATGAATAGAATTCTTCATGTAATTTTTTTTTTATGAATATTTCTCATGCGAATTCAAGATATTTTCATCAAGAAGAGATTAGTGATAACAACTTGAAAAAGAATAATCATGTATTTTTACTCTTATTTGTGATTTACAGGATCTTTTCAAAAACCACCAATGTTTTATGTAATATATATATATTACATCAGCACGTGCACAATTACCTCCCATAAAGAGAGATATTCAACTGTTTTCTAATTTTAATAACAAAAAAAATTCTTAAAATAGTCATTTGTGATGATTCGTAATTAGAATATGAGAATTCGCAAATTTCGTCGTGAAACCTTCTATTGAAACAAAACAAACATAGATCTTTATCAAAAAATTCCATTTTTATGATCAAGTTATAATAATATTTATATTTTTTTTCCCCAATTTTCTCAATTCCCTAACTAATTGGGGTAATTACAATAAAGATAAACAGGTGAGAGGCATCTGAACGAAGATTAATTTTAAATAATTGTAAAAATATAATTGGGTGATATTGTTATTGATATTATTGGATAGGAAGATAGAAGAATTTTGCTCATGGTGTGTCAACTCGTGTGTCATAAAATCCCCTGATATTATTATTATTTTATCTGATATAATAAAATAATAAATGATTATCAAAGAAAAAAGAGTTGGTCGGTGCTTTTTTTTATAAGTAAATATTAAATGCATCACCATGGATAAAATGGATATGTGGGCAAATGCGAGAGGGTAAACACATTAACTCATTAGGAATTCAAAGACAAAGATTTATAATTGAAAAAGATATCCATTAAAAACGTTCTAGACAAAAATCTCACAAAAAGAAATAAAAAAGATATAAAAAAAAGAGAATCTCAAAAGACAACGCGTGAGACTTGGTCATGATGATGAGCAAGAATAAAGTAATTATGAATAATTAGAAAGAATTGTTTGACAAGAATGATGGAAATAATGCAAAAAAAAAATAATTTGACCTGTTTTACCAGTTGTAATAATAATGTGCGCCGATTGATATAATAACAAGTTATAATAGGAGATAGTACCAAGCCACTTTCCTCAGTAACAATCAGCCAATTATCTTATGTTTAACTCCAAAATCATATAAACCTTATGATTTTAATAATATTTGGTAACCCTTTGAAGCACAAACGCCTGAAAAAAAAGCAAATATTTTTTTTTTCACTTAGTTTACTGTGTACATATTGTAAATATTGTATTCAAGTATTCAATAAACCCTCGATTTAAACTAGATATGTATTTTATATTTATTATAAAGTTCTGCCTTTTTTTTTCCGAGTTTTAATTATTCAAATCTCTTGAAAAAAAAAAATACTTAAATTCGTTTTTTTTGTATTTTAAAAAAAATTTTTTTTTAAAATAATTTATTTTTGGATAACGGTCAATTGAAATATAATAATCTTTATTTGGTAATATCCTGTGTAAATATATAAAAAACCAAGAATAAACTTGTCAACTTTTTGTCAAAAAAAAAAGAAAAAAAAATTTTTCGCATAGATAAACATATATATATATATTATATAAAAAATAAAGTTATATAAATACAGGAATTTTTTTTAAAAAAAAAAAATTTAAGAAATTTTTATAAAAATGTCACCTCGAACAAGTACTCCGCCGCCTTCATACGGTCCTTGTGATGACTTCGAATATACAGACTATCACCCAGGCACTTCTTTCCGTTCAACAATGTCTGGACATAAGAGTCAATTTTATTCTACACGTTCAACAACGTCTTCTGGACAGTCTTCTTCGAATAATAATCATAATAATTATAACGACTATTACTCAACAGAACAACAAAGTTCAGTGTCACCATCACAAAGAGACTTTACTGCAGCAACTACCACTACCACCAATACCCGGAATAAAGAAAATCCGAAATGGTTTTCTTCTCTTTCCTTTCTTCCTTCTTCCGTACCACGCCGGGTGCTCTCTTCTTCAATAGTACAAGTCGCTTCTCTTGTGATGATATACTCTTTATGTATGACGTTTGTTATGATTATATTCTGTACTTCATACGTTCTTACATTTTATGATAATACCCGGAGAACCATCAGAACATCTCGAGTTTGGTCACAAATAAAAAATAGTATAAGAAACAGAGCTTCCATGTTAGGTGGAGATTGGGAAGAATTTTTACAAAAATATTTTGATCAATCAAGGGATGGATTCGATGTGAATAGAAATGGACATCTTGGTGGTTTCAGTAATAATAAAAAGAATCCTAATAATTTCGGAAATACATCCAAGAATAATAATAATAATAATAATAATTCAAAAGATAAAGAATGGGAAGATTGGCTTAAAAATACGATGTTTAAATTTATGACGGTGGTTGTAGGACAAGATATTTCAAATAAATTTCAACAAACATCCCAATCAACATTTTGGGCAAAACAAACTGCTCCTAACGCGAGTAGAAAATGAAATAATTGATATTCAAAGTAGAAATTGCATTTTCAACAAAGGTTGCGAGTGACAACCAACCAACCAACCAACAAATTAATCCCCCTCTCAATAAAAAAATAAAATAAAATAAAATTCTTCATCTTTATTCATTATTCATTTATTATATATATATATATTCATAATGTATATCATGGTATTGGAAAGTTAAAGAGTTAAAACAAATTATCACATTCGAATATTTATATTTTATATATATATATTTATTCTTTATTTTTTTCAAAGTAAGATTCTCTTGATTATTATTTTGATTATTTAGTTCCTGGATTATTATTATTATTATTATTATTAGTGGTAATGGTGGTTAGTAGAATCATGTCGCTTTAAATATTATCTATTATTATTTTTGATATTGTATTTAGTAGTAGTAGTAAAATATCAACTTGTTAAATATAATTCATTAACGTCTCTTCGGAAAAAATATATTTTTTATTTGTAAATTTTTTTCTTTATTACATTTATTACATTTATTACATTTATTACATTTATTATTACATTTTATTTTGGTCGGAAAAATTGACGTTTGCGTGGCGTTCCAGAATGCCTAAAAAAAAAGACCATCAGTTATTGTTAAATCTTCTCCCCCCATTTTTTATTAAAGAAACTTTTGATGGAGGGGAGGAGGAGGAACACAACACATTTAGACACATGTAAATTATTTTTTTTTTTATAAAAATAAAATACTTAAAATAGAATAATATTATTATAGACATAACGATTATAAAGAATGATCCATCCAAAATAATCTTCACTGTACTTTTTTTTTTATTGTCATTTCATTTGTGTATAAAGCTTGATCAGTGTTTTTTTTAGGGGTTGAAATGATGATTTTCAGCTGCTTTTTAATATTAAATTCATGAAAAACACATGAATATTTTGTTAATACCAAAATTATCCAATATTTAATTCACCAATCAACAGCCAATCAAAATAGATCATTGAATTTATTATAATAATAGTTAATGCAAATAATTATAATAACAATTAAAATAATGAAGAATTCGACACGTAGTTTTTCCACCAAATCCTTCTCTTCCTATTCCTCCTCTTCCTCCCCCTCCCTCCGGTGGTCAGAAGAATTAATACGATATTGTGAACACCCGGAAGTGTTTAGTACTAAAGAAGTATATCATTTTGATAATGAGTTTGTTATAATTTTCGATAAATATCCCAAAGCCAAGAAACATTTTTTGGTAATGCCAAGAAAAAGAATTGATAGTATTGAAAATTTGAAAAAAGGAGATTTGGGAATGATGCAGAAATTAAAAGAAAAAGGACAATGGGTTATTGATAGGTAAAAAAAAAAATTCTTGATTTTAAGAATTATTAATAATTAATTAATTATTAATTAATTATTAATTCGCGAAAGTAATTCATTAAATAATAATAATAATATAATTTTTATGATTTTTAATTGTTCCTTAAATTAAATAGTATGAAAGAAGAAAATCCCAAACTTAATTTTCGTATGGGATTTCACGCCTTTCCTAGTATGAAGTAATTATAGAATTTCTTTTTTTGTTAATAACATTTTGACCAAAAGAAGATAATAATAAATAAATAATTATAATAATAATATATTTGAAAATTCTTTTTGATCACAAGACAATTTCATATGCACGTAATTTCTCAAGATTTTATTTCTTCAGCTTTGAAAAACAAAAAGCATTGGAATTCATTTACAACACCTTTCTTTAAGGATTATGAAAAAATTGAAAATATTTTAAAAGAAAAAGGGGAAATCAAGGTAAGTGTTTTGTACTTATACTTTTATTCGTTTTATTTTCTTTATTTTTCAATTTACATTTTTTACATTGTTGATTTAATTAACAAAGATTTATTTATATTTACATTTTTCAAAGTTTGATAAAATTTATTATGAAGCTTTATTAAAAAAACCATTAAATTGTCATTTGTGTAATAAGAAAGATATAAAAAATATTCCAACTTTAAAGAAACATTTAGGAGACCATTGGAATGATGATAGTAGTGAGAAAAGTGAATAACAAAATTAAATATTACAATTGAATAGTGTGACTAGGGAAGGGGGGTAAAAATTGGTTGATTGGCTTAATGATGTAATAGTTTTTCCTATCATCACAAAAAATAATAAATTTAATAATAAACATTAAAAATAATAATAAACATTAAAAATAATAAACAATTAACTCACTTGTAACCATTCATCAGTTAATGATTCTATTTCTCTAATGTCAAACACCTGATTTTCATAATAATAAATTTTTTATATAATAAATATATGAAAATAATATATTCGTTGTACATAATAATAATAATAATAATAATAATAATAATAACCTTATTCAAATCTGCTTTTTCTTGAAAATATGTTTTTGCACTTGCATACTAAAAAATTCAATAAATCAATAATATAACATCATTATAATCTATTATAATCTATTATAACACATACAATATATAAAATTCTTTCACATTATCTTTTAAAGATTTATTTTTTTTATTTGATTTTTTATTTTTACCAGCATGTGAGTCTCAAGTTTGATAGAAGGAGGGGAATAATAGATTAATACTAATGGATATGATCTTCTTCCATCATTATGAGATAACTAAATAGAAAGAAAAAAAAAAAGTAAAGATAAATAATTAATCTTTAATAAAAAAACATAATATAAAATGTAATTATAAGATACCTCATAACTTAATACAATATATCGTGGATTAGTCTCGGGAAGTACTTTAACGTGAATAAAATTTCAGTAAATAACAATAAGAAAACAATATAATAACAATATAATAACGATATAATAAAAATGATATTATTTACAATCGACAAGTTCACTCAATGATATATTATCATAAATTCCATCTTCTACAACTAACAAATTTTTTCTATCAATCTTTACTTTTTTTTTTTTTTTTTAAAAAAAACAAGTTCAAAGAAGGAAAAATTTTATTAAATTAGAATAAATTGAGATCTTTTTTTTTTGATGATAAAAAAAAAAAAGTATTTAAAAACTTACAAACAAATGCCGCATTCCCTTGTGACCTCTTCCCGAATCTAAACTTCTTTAATTTTTCTAAAACTTCCGGATCAATTTCACAAGTTGTTGACTAATGTAACAATGAACTTTTCCCGAGTGAATTTTTTTGTCAAGTAAAAAAAGAATTTTTATTTTTATTTTTACCATTTTTTTGGTTTTTTTCTCTTTTCGCGAATAATAATAACCGTAGTAGTAATGAATATAATAATGCGAAAATACGATTTACAGATTATGCAGATTTTAACCAAAAATAAAACTGGTTCAAAAAACGAAAACAAGATCAAGATTTATTATTTATTTATGACATAATCGAAACAGTAATATATTTGATATCTATAATTTCATTTTTTTTATTTTGATAACATTATACATATAAAAAAAGGGTGGTGATAATTATTATACGAATTGAATATGAAAAAAAATATTTATATGTATATATATATATATATATGTGTTGTATGTCCTTAAAGTCCAATATTTTTTTGAAAATGTGAAAATGAGAAAAGATATGCAATATATGTAAAAAAAATATAGTATTGAAAAAATGTTCTATAATATTCAAAATATTCAAAATATTCAAAAAAATGTTCAAAATATTCAAGATATTCTTTTAAATGTTTTCGTTGAGTGATGTGATGAATAATAGAAGAGTAGTTTGAGACTTTCTTTTAACCTCCAAAACCGTAAAGAGTACGACCTTGTCTTTTGAGAGCGTATACTATTATATACAATAAAAAATAATAGTAAAAAAAGTTTGATTAATACAAATAACATTTTTAAGAGATATCAAATTTAGAATATTTTAATAATAATAATAATAATAATAATGATGATACGTACCAACATCAAGAGAAGTTACAGTTTTACGTTTCGCATGTTCTGTATAAGTTACGGCATCTCGAATAACATTTTCAAGGAATACTTTAAGTACACCTCTAGTTTCTTCATAAATAAGTCCTGAAATACGTTTTACACCACCACGACGTGCAAGACGGCGAATAGCTGGTTTAGTAATACCCTAAAAAAGCATAACCAAAATAATAATAATAATAATAATAAGTAACCGAAATAATTTGATAATAAATAATAAATAATAAATAATAATTTGATAATAAATAATAAATAATAATTACTTGAATATTATCACGAAGGATTTTTCGATGTCGCTTAGCACCACCTTTTCCAAGTCCTTTACCACCTTTACCACGACCAGACATGATTTATAATATTATTGATATAAAAGTTAAAAAAAAAGAGTATGTTTTTCTTTGAAAAAAAGAAATTAGAAGAGAAAGATGAGTTATTACTACTACTAAAGAATATTGTAGGTTATAAGTATTGAAGAACAAGAAAAAAAACAGTAAAGGTAGAAATCTTGCCTTTTTATAAATTTTGAGATTATTTTGATTTTGATTATTTATTTGTTATTATTATTATTGTTATTTTGATTATTTTTTATTTTTGTTTTGATCAGACAACGCAAACAACGCGGTTTGCGGTTTTTTTTTTGTTTCTTATTTTGATTAAAATTCACGTCGTGTCAACAATAATGATTTCAATAATATCAACAATGAACTATTTTCGTTATATAACATAACAATAATATCAAATTTAGACGCGCGACTAAATTTCATTAAATTTCACCAAATTTCACCAAATTTCACTAAATCTCATTACGCGTTGCTTATTATTACATATTACATATTACACATTGTACTTTAAATACTGCGTGATTTGTCTCGTGATTATCAAATCATATAATAGAAATCAAAAATTTATATATGCAGTAAAAAAAGAAGGGAATTATGTCAACAAGTAGCAGATTGCAAGAAGCATCGCAACTTTATAATACTCTTGAGAAAGAATTTGCTTCACCAAAAGCGGATTTCACAAAATGTGCAACTTATTTAGCGAAACTTAAAGTTATTATTATTATCATTATTATCGTCAATGAGTTTTTTTTTTTTTTATTCGCGCGTACCTCTGGTAAATTTAACGAGTTAAAGAAATCATTTTAATTTTCTTAGATTGCGTTATCTGAGATGAATCTATTACTTCCTGAAGGAGAAATTACTAATGTAGGAGAATTACTCATCGCTCGTAAGTAAAGATTATAGAAGATTTGAGAATGTGCTCACAAGGACAATAATTATAATAATTGTTTTTATTGTTTTTCTTTTGATTAGGAAATATCCTGGAAATAGGAGCTTTATGGAGTGTTCGTGTTAAGGATATTCCTTCATTCGAAAGATATATAGCTCAATTGAATACATATTACACTGATTACAGGTATAATTAATAATTTCAACTTCATTCAATTATATTTCTAAATTCAATTAGTATTCACTAAATTCAATTAATATTCATTAAATTCAATTAATATTCATTAGTTCATTACTTCCACAATCCCAACAAATGTATCCTTTAACCGGATTAAATCTTCTTCGATTACTTTCACAAAATCGTATTGCCGAATTTCACACCGCCCTAGAAAACATTGAACCAGAATTACTTTTGGAAAATCCTTATATCAAACATCCGGTTCATTTGGAGCAATATTTAATGGAAGGAAGTTATAATAAAGTTTGGAATTCTCGTGAACAAGTTCCCGCTCCTGATTATCTCTTTTTCATTGATATCTTGATGAGAACTATTAGGTTTTTAAATATGGATTTATTATTATGAATTTATTATAAATTTATATTTATCATCATATTATATTTATCATCATATTATATTTATTGTCATATTATATTTATCATCACATTATATTTAGGAATGAAATTGCAAGTTGCAGTGAGAAAGCGTATACAAGTTTACCATTAGCAGATGCAGCTACATTATTGTTCTTTAATAATAATCTTCATGAAGTCTTAACTTTTGCTTCTGAGGTAAATAAACGATTCCTTCTCTTCTTTTTTTTTTTAAAGATAATAAATTTTCAATTAATAAGGATCACATATATATTCATGTATGTAGCGTGGATGGAATGTTATTCCAGCAGAAAAGAAAATATATTTCGCCACAAAAGATGACGAAAAAGTTGAAATACCTCATGATACTATTATAAGACAAGCACTTAATTATGCACGAGAATTGGAACAAATCGTGTAGAAAAAATCAAAAACCACACCCGAAAAAACTAAATCTATTATTATTATTATTATTATTATTATTATTATTATTTCAACTTAAAAAAAAAAAAAAAAGATAATATTAATCTATCTTTTTTTTTTTGGTATTCGTTCGTGTTTTAAAATGGTAAGTAATCCTGTTTATTTTTTGATTATATTTATTAATTCATATTTTAGAATCAATTTCTGATATATTTTAGATATCTTTTAGATATGCTTTTTAGATATTACGTTGAATAAAATAATTTCCAATAAACTTATTTTTTAATTATTTTTAAGTTGGAATCTATTTTTGTTCTACTTTATATATATATATATACCGTTTATTTCATGATATAAAAAAAAAGTATCATGTTCAATAGTAATATACAATACTCAAAATGGCAAGTTGAAGCGTAATTACTTGGAAACGATTACTGAATATCAATGAATTCGATGAATTATCATTCTTGAAGGTTACAGCAAATCAAATATTTTTATATTTCAATATTTATATTATATGAAATAAAGTTAATTCAACAAAAAAAATAAAATATATTTGTATATATATATATATTTCCAAATTATTTTAATCATTCATTATTATTATTTGTTAAAAAATATATATAAATATATTTGTTTCTTTTTTCTTTNCTGTAATCTCAAATCCTTTGGCGGTAATTTTTGCTCGTTGGAACTGTGTAAAAATTATTAATTAAAATATTTAGATAAATATAACAATTATTATTATTATTATTATTATTATTATTATTTCAACTTAAAAAAAAAAAAAAAAGATAATATTAATCTATCTTTTTTTTTTTGGTATTCGTTCGTGTTTTAAAATGGTAAGTAATCCTGTTTATTTTTTGATTATATTTATTAATTCATATTTTAGAATCAATTTCTGATATATTTTAGATATCTTTTAGATATGCTTTTTAGATATTACGTTGAATAAAATAATTTCCAATAAACTTATTTTTTAATTATTTTTAAGTTGGAATCTATTTTTGTTCTACTTTATATATATATATATACCGTTTATTTCATGATATAAAAAAAAAGTATCATGTTCAATAGTAATATACAATACTCAAAATGGCAAGTTGAAGCGTAATTACTTGGAAACGATTACTGAATATCAATGAATTCGATGAATTATCATTCTTGAAGGTTACAGCAAATCAAATATTTTTATATTTCAATATTTATATTATATGAAATAAAGTTAATTCAACAAAAAAAATAAAATATATTTGTATATATATATATATTTCCAAATTATTTTAATCATTCATTATTATTATTTGTTAAAAAATATATATAAATATATTTGTTTCTTTTTTCTTTTACACCTTAAATCCACGAGATGCTCGGCGACCACGAGCTTTCTCGAATTTTCTACCCTTAGATCGAACATATGGTCTAAAAAAAGAAAGTTATTTTGATAAATTTTATTAATAATAATAATGATAATAATAATAACAATAAATATTATAACGTACTTAGCATGTTTGTGAGGACCCATTCCAAAATGTCTAAAAGCTTCCCGAGCATTTTTAGGACCTCTCAACAAAATTGTATTAGAACCGGTAGGGGAACGTAATGCCAATTGATCAAGTGTCAACACTTCCCCACCCGATTTTAAAATTCTTGCTTTAGCTGTTTTGGTAACTCTAAGTGCTGCAACGCAAATTTTGGGAATATCTAATACCCTATTATCATCAGTAATGGTTCCCACCACCACCACAATTTTATTTTCTTTATTTGCAATATTTTTTAATACTCGAGAAAGGGAAATTGGTGGACGATTGATTCGTGACATGAAAAGGCGCTTCAAAATTACTTTGTTAAATTTAGAATCCGTTCTTCGAGCTAAGAAACGATAGAGCTGTACAAAAAAAAAAAATTGTAATTTGTTGGTGATTGATAAAATTCTTGAATTCTTTAAAATAAATTAAATTTTATGGAAAATTTAAAATACCTTCACCAACAATCGGAGGTATACATCCTCACTCTTGGGAGCGGTCCGGTTCTTATTCCTTACGTGATGTTTATCGATGTCAATACCCTAGTAAAAAAAGTATATTATAAAAAAAAAAAAAATTAATATTCTTGGATAGATAAATTTATAAAAATGTATAAGAGTCATCCATTTCCATAAAAAAAGAATTGACTTTCTTCTATCAATAATTATCTATATATCTATCTGACAAAAAATCATATTAAAAAAATTTACGTTAAAAAATGTACCATTTCGATTGATCAATTTCCAGTGGTGAAGTGAAAGAGGAGGAATTTTTTATTTTTACAAACAATTTTTTACTTGGGATTTTACGTTACACAATCAGTCTCCACATATATATACTTACGTATTATAATGAAATTACAAATCTCTCTTTAATTCTTCATTATGAATTTCGATAATAATAATAATAATAATAATTTCTATGAAAGCGTTGGAAATGTAACCAAGCAAACTACGTATGTGAATTCCTATGAATTTCTAACTTTAATGATGATTTGATAATTTTAATTATTTCAACCATTTCAACCATTTCAACCATTTCAACTATTTCAACTGTTTCAATTATTTCAATTATTTTAAATATTTCAATTGTTTCAATTATTTCGTTTCAGGCGACCCATTGTAACCGGTACTTCTATAATTGGTTTTAAGTACCGTGATGGAATAATGATAGCTGCTGATAATTTGGGTGCGTGTTTCTAATTTAAATTTGGATTTAATTTAACTTTTAAATTCAACTTTTAATTTAAAATTTTAATTTCAATTTTAAAAATAAAATTTAATTTAATTTAATTAATCAATTCAATCCGATAGCTTCTTATGGATCTCTTGCTCGTTTTAAATCTGTTGAACGTATATTTCCCGTGGGTGAATTTACTTGTATAGCAGGATCAGGCGACTTATCCGATTTTCAATACATCAAACATCTTTTAGAATCTTTGATGTACGAAAAATATATCACTAAATATATTGCTGAAAAATATACCACTAAATATATCGCTAAATATATATATAATATTTATTTATTTATTAAATTAAAGGATCAAAGAAAATTACATTGATGACGGTCATGTTCTCACTGCTCCACATATTCATGAATATTTAACTCAAATTTTATACGGTAGACGATCTAAACTGAATCCTTTGTGGAATTCTTTGATTATTGGAGGATTTCATGATGGAGAAGGGTAAAATTAATTAATAAATATATAATTATATTTATATATTTATATATTTATATATATATATATTTGATTTTTACAAAATAATTAATGACTCAATATAATATATATATATATATATATATGTATAAAATATTTCATGATGAAAAGTTATCTCGGATACGCAGATCTCCTAGGAACAGCTCATAAATCGTCAACTATTGCCACAGGATTAGGAACGCAACTCATGCATCCCCTTCTTCGTAAAAGTGTTGAAGGACGTGAAAATGAGGTTACGGAAGAAGAAGCTATTGAAATTGTAAATGATTGTATGAGAGTTTCATATTATCGAGATGCCAGAAGTTTAAATAAGGTTTGTAATCAAAAGTTTTAATTATTTATTTAATAATAATAATAATAATAATAATAATAATAATAACCTTATTCAAATCTGCTTTTTCTTGAAAATATGTTTTTGCACTTGCATACTAAAAAATTCAATAAATCAATAATATAACATCATTATAATNAATATTTATTTATTTATTAAATTAAAGGATCAAAGAAAATTACATTGATGACGGTCATGTTCTCACTGCTCCACATATTCATGAATATTTAACTCAAATTTTATACGGTAGACGATCTAAACTGAATCCTTTGTGGAATTCTTTGATTATTGGAGGATTTCATGATGGAGAAGGGTAAAATTAATTAATAAATATATAATTATATTTATATATTTATATATTTATATATATATATATTTGATTTTTACAAAATAATTAATGACTCAATATAATATATATATATATATATATATGTATAAAATATTTCATGATGAAAAGTTATCTCGGATACGCAGATCTCCTAGGAACAGCTCATAAATCGTCAACTATTGCCACAGGATTAGGAACGCAACTCATGCATCCCCTTCTTCGTAAAAGTGTTGAAGGACGTGAAAATGAGGTTACGGAAGAAGAAGCTATTGAAATTGTAAATGATTGTATGAGAGTTTCATATTATCGAGATGCCAGAAGTTTAAATAAGGTTTGTAATCAAAAGTTTTAATTATTTATTTAATAATAATAATAATAATAATAATAATAATAATTGTTATATTTATCTAAATATTTTAATTAATAATTTTTACACAGTTCCAACGAGCAAAAATTACCGCCAAAGGATTTGAGATTACAGAACCTTATTCCGTTGATGTAGTTTGGCATGAGTAAAAAAAAAAAAGATCTGTTTTTAGATTATTGAGCGTAGATGTAATTATAACATATAATATCAACAATATCAATAATATAATTTATATATTTATATAAATCAGTTTTTGGAATTTCTTCTTTACTACAAATATATTTGATGTTGAGAATAATTTAAATAATAAAATCTATGTTCATTGCACATTTAAATTTATTATTAATTTATTATTAGTAAATTTATTGATATAAATTTGTGAATTTATATATATTTTTTGTTTCTTAAATTTATCAATTTTTTTTTTTTTATAAACTGAAATTTTTCATACATTTATACTATATATATATATATATATATATACACATATACATACATATATATATATTATTTTATTCATTTGAATATTTAATTTATTTAATTAAAAATATTAATTAATATATATTTTTAAGCAATCAATTGAACTACACCGCCAACTTTCTTTATTTTTTCTTCCGCTCTTCTAGATACATGTCGTGCTTTAATGATTACTGGTTGATTAGGAAGACGACCTTTTCCTAAAACTTTACCATAACCCTAAATAAATAATATTATCATCATAAAATTTGTTGTTAATAATAATAATAATAATGATGATGATGATAATAATAATGATGATGATGATGATAATAATAAATATAACAATAATAATAGTAATAAAGAAATACTTACAGCACGTAAAGTGTTAATAACCGGTACCACATCTTTCTTTTCGGCATAATGTTTTCTCGTTTGATCCGAAACCAAAGTCCATAATTTATCCAAATTAACAATTGGGCGATGATGTTGATTTTTGGTAAGATGAAATCGTCTCATACCAACTTTACCAAAATAACCTGGATGATATTTATCCATATTGGAACGATGATGATGAAATCCACCAGCGAGACCTCGACCTCCCGGATGTTTACGATGTTTACCTAAATTATGATGAATATATAATATTTAATTAATATTTAATATTAAAGTGAAGAATAATATTTAATAATAATATTTAATATTAAAGTGAAGGATAATATTTAATATTAATATTAATATTAATATTAATGAATCATTGATGATGATGATGGGATGAATACTTACCGATACGACCATGCCCCGCAGAAACGTGACCCCGCTTCTTTCTATTCTTTTTAAGTCTTGAAGGCTAAAGATATTATAATAATAAATTAAGTAAAATTGAGAAGGAAAAAATGTAAAAGGTAGAGATTCGATATTTTTAATAAACTATTATTTTATTCTCATTATTTATCATTATCATTAATCTTGATAGATAAAAATTCATCTAATTAATAAATTTATTAATCCCTTTATCAATTTTATTCATCCATTAATTGACTTGAAATATTTTAAAAATGAATCCAATTATTCCTTACCATTTTTAAAAAATTTGAAAATTCAGAAAAGAGAAAGAGTTAGGTATCTGATGAAGATTTTTTTCGTATCACTCTGAAATTCAAAAAAAAAAAATTATTGGATTACTGGGTTTACACGTGATGGAAGAAAAAGAAATAAATTATACAAGATTTTAAAATATTTTCCCTCCTCTTTCCTCCATCGTAGCCTTTAGTCATCGCGATCTTTCCTGGTTTTTTAAAAGAAAAAAATAAATAAATAAACCATGAGTCACGTTGCTAAGGGAAAGGATGAATATATTGAAGAAGCACCAAAAGTAATTTATTATTATTAATTTTTTATATATGGATTTATTTTTAATAATAATGATATTTTTTATATATTAATTAAAAAATTTTAAAAATAAAAAAAAATAAGATAAAAAAGACAGTGGGTGGTTGTATATATATAATGAATATTATAGAAGGTGCATTGAGAAAATTATATATAAAAATTATAATCTATATATTCTAATTTATACTATTAAAATATCTTTTTGGATTCTTTTTTATCAAATTCTTTTAAAAATGATTAATAAATTCTATATGCTAATAATTAATATAATAAATTTAGGTTCATCGTATCCGAATTACTTTAACATCTCGAAATGTTAAAGCATTAGAAAAAGTCTGTTCGGATTTAATTGGTCGAGCTAAAGAAAAACAATTAAGAGTTAAAGGACCGGTACGATTACCCACCAAAGTACTTAGAATTACCACCCGTAAAACTCCTTGTGGTGAAGGTAGTAAAACTTGGGATAGATATGAAATGAGAATTCATAAAAGATTAATTGATTTACATTCTCCTAGTGAAATTGTTAAACAAATTGTATGTATTTACATTAATTTATTTCTATTTCTATTATTATTATTATTATTATTATTATTATTATAATTATTATTAATTATTATTATCTTTGATTTCTTTGATTTAAATAGACTTCCATTTCTATTGAACCTGGTGTTGAAGTTGAAGTCACAATTGCTTCTTGATTTTTTTGATTTTTTAATTTCTTTGATTACAATAATCTATATATATATATGTATATATATATTACATAGATATGTACAAAAAAAAAAA
>PQFF01000399.1:195827-218616 GCA_003547095.1 Diversispora epigaea
TATTATTATTATTATTATTATTATTATTATTATTATTATTATTATAATTATTATTAATTATTATTATCTTTGATTTCTTTGATTTAAATAGACTTCCATTTCTATTGAACCTGGTGTTGAAGTTGAAGTCACAATTGCTTCTTGATTTTTTTGATTTTTTAATTTCTTTGATTACAATAATCTATATATATATATGTATATATATATTACATAGATATGTACAAAAAAAAAAAGAAAATTCAAATTATAAAATAAAAAATGAGATTGATTCGTTGAAAGAAGGAAAAGGTCAATATTTATATATAATATACAATTACAATTTCATCAATTCCATAACATGTATTATTTATTATTATGATTTTTTTTCGGATTAAATACCTCCAAAAAAATAAAGTTCCCAAAATTAAAGTTTCCAAAAATAGTTCCCAAAAAAATAAAGTCACGCGATAAAATGTTCATTGATCATCTAATCAACAACACTAACACTAACGTTATCAGTCGATTTATTTATATCTGTACATCTGTTACAATGCAGTATATACGTGGGGCGTAGATTCTCCCACGTGTGCACGTGAATAAAACACGAAATATACTGTTTAAATAGTCTAATTTCCCACACAAAATTAATTCCCCCAATTTCCATTAAATTATTAAATAACAATTACGATAATATTAATATTAAATAATGGTCGTCACTTTTTTAAGGCAGAACCAAACTGTATGTTCTCTTTTTTTATTTAAAAAATTTGATAAAAATTGGTTAAAAAATATCACGTCCGACTATATTTACGTATCGTTTGTATTGTATCAACTTCTATAGATTATTCCACTTGTTGCTATTTGTGCTGGAGGTGTCGGAGCTGGTCTTCTGTAAGTATTTCATTATTATTATCATTATTATTATTATCATTATCATTATTATCATTATTATTATCATCATTATTATTATTATTATTATTATTATTATTTTTATTATTTATTATTCGAACCATTTGTTTGAGTTTTGATAAGTTTTTAATAAATGACAGCCCCCACAAGCGAGTTTATCACGTGATATCACCATCCTTCGCGTTTATTTTTTATTATCCCTTTTCAATTCTTATTATATTTGCAAAATAAGCATTCACCTTTTATACCTCTTAAAGTCAAATTTATACTTATCATTACTATTATTATTTATTCATAATATCTTAATTTAAAAAATGCAAGAATTATCATTATTTAACATTTTAACGAATTATTTAGTGATTTTCATATGTATATTATTATTAACATTTTTAACGAATAATCCATTTTTCCGCATATCATCTGATATATATACACCTTTACTGTAACACGGATTATACAAATTTTGCGAAATTATCATTTATAGTTATGCTATGTATACTCTAAAAACCAGTCCAGAAGTAGCTATCAATAAGGTTGGAAATCCACATCCTTGGAATAGTATACAACAACATCAGAATGCAAAGGTAATATTCTTCTTTTTTTTTCTTATTTGATTCGCTTGATCTTGTTTTTTGCTGTTTGTTAATAATTTGTTATTTTATAGTTGATTACTATTAACAAGGACTTTTTTGAAAATCGACGAGGACTAGAATCTCCTTCTAGAAGATTTTGATTTTAATTTTGATTGTAATTGTGATTTTGATTTAATGTAGTTTTATATTATACATTTATATTTTGTATTTTTGGTTTTGTCAAGTCCTTAC
This sequence comes from Diversispora epigaea, assembly GCA_003547095.1. NCBI lineage: Eukaryota > Fungi > Glomeromycota > Glomeromycetes > Diversisporales > Diversisporaceae > Diversispora > Diversispora epigaea. The sequence continues at coordinate 197,540 of PQFF01000399.1, forward strand.
AATAAATTGATTTAGAAGAAATAATTGTATTCTTTTAAGTTAAAACCCTTAAATTATATTTAAAGTGTTTATTATGTCATTTTATATTCCTGATATCTAAAATTAAAAAAAAAAAAAAATAATCAAAAAAAAAATGATCTGAAGTTTGTAATTGGTTTTTTTTTTGTAATGGAATAATGTTGTCAGTTTCTATTTGGTAAACTGGAAAATTGTTATTGTCCGATTTCTTTTAGTCTGGACATTCTCTTGCAATATGACCTGGCTATAAATAAATAAATAACACATAATTCAATTATAATGCATAATTTTACTAATAATGATTGCTGATTTAAAAAAATTAGAACTTACCTTCCCACATCTAAAACATCCTGCTGGTTTTTTATCCTTTGAACCTGCTTCACTTCTTTGATATGTATAACTTTTTGCTTTGCGATATTGATCAAAAATGTCCTCTTCGTCTCCTTGACCATGACCAACTCCCAAATATTTTAATTCTCCANTCGACGAGGACTAGAATCTCCTTCTAGAAGATTTTGATTTTAATTTTGATTGTAATTGTGATTTTGATTTAATGTAGTTTTATATTATACATTTATATTTTGTATTTTTGGTTTTGTCAAGTCCTTACAATAAATTGATTTAGAAGAAATAATTGTATTCTTTTAAGTTAAAACCCTTAAATTATATTTAAAGTGTTTATTATGTCATTTTATATTCCTGATATCTAAAATTAAAAAAAAAAAAAAATAATCAAAAAAAAAATGATCTGAAGTTTGTAATTGGTTTTTTTTTTGTAATGGAATAATGTTGTCAGTTTCTATTTGGTAAACTGGAAAATTGTTATTGTCCGATTTCTTTTAGTCTGGACATTCTCTTGCAATATGACCTGGCTATAAATAAATAAATAACACATAATTCAATTATAATGCATAATTTTACTAATAATGATTGCTGATTTAAAAAAATTAGAACTTACCTTCCCACATCTAAAACATCCTGCTGGTTTTTTATCCTTTGAACCTGCTTCACTTCTTTGATATGTATAACTTTTTGCTTTGCGATATTGATCAAAAATGTCCTCTTCGTCTCCTTGACCATGACCAACTCCCAAATATTTTAATTCTCCAAGCCTAAGTTCCCCTCCTTTAATTGGTTCAGCAATACCTGTTGAGGATGATCCTAATCCCGTACCTGCTCCTTCCCATCCTAATATATAAAAAAAATGTTTAAACTTATAAACGTTCAAATTTTAAATGTACCAAATATCACATAATTGTAATTATTAATTTTAAACGTACCTAATTTCTTTAACATCTGGAACCCTACATTTTGGTCAGATATCATTTTATCTGGTCGTGATGATTCTTCTTTTTCCTTGACGTAACCTATACCGCCTCCATTGTGTGATGGTGACCTCGATTTGGATCGGGAATATGACTTGCTTCGATATCGCCGTCTTGATGAACTATATTCATTTGGCTTACGCACATCGCGACTATAACTTCGGCTTCGACTTCTTTCATATGATCTTGACCTTGATCTAGTTCTCGACCTTGATCTGGAACTTGAAGAAGATATCGATCTACTCCTACTCCTTGGTCTTGTTGATCTATTTCTTGAACTCGTTTGCGTCATGGTTCTTGATCTTGACCGCGTTTTTGCCCTAGAAGTTGATAATGATCTAGACCGGGATGGAGAAACAGAACGTGATAACGAACGTGTACGGGAAGGGGTTCTAGAACGTGTCCTTGAACGAGTTCGTGATCTTGTTCGTCTCCATGATCTACTAAGACTCTTGTATCTATGTCTTGAATTGGATCTTGATCGTGACCTACTTCGACTACTTCGTCTATGTCGTTTACGTCCTCTTGATCGACTATGACTACTAGCCGAAGAATCCGAATAACTACTACGCCTTCTACTTCTTCGTGAATGAGATCGCAATGAAGGAGATCTTGATCTGGAAAAACTTCTATCTCTCGACCAATGATGGTGCCGATCATCCCTATTACGCCTATACGGACGATATTTTCCAGCTGCAGTCCGAGCTGCCGCCGCTGCTTTACGAACATATAAATCTTTATAAAAATCATCTAAAAATCCTACTTCCCAACCATTTTTATCAAGTTTAACTTTCTCTTTAATAGGTACAAGACTTTCACCATCCTCATCCGTTGATTCTACTATCTTCATTCCTTCATAAAATTTATCCACAGCATCTAATAATTCCGCTGTTGGTGGAAGTCGATGGGGTGGAAGTCTAATAGAAGCAGCATGAATAGGTTTATAAGGAGGATCCTCAGGCTAAAACAGGCTGATAAATAAGTAGACTATTAAGAAGACATAAACACTGATAAAACATCAATACACTTTATTACATACCAAAATAGCAGGAACAATTAATCCAGCCGGTAATTCATGATACTTTTTTTCAGGAACAGCAGGAATAGGAGGAGAGACAGCCTCCGATCTTGGAACAATTCCTTGTATAGCTATCCCCGGCGGTGGAGATGGACCAGGTGGAAATTGTCCAGGTGAAATACCTGGTGGTGCTGGTTCAGAAATGGATCTTAAGTGACTATGAGAAACTGGTGATGGAGAAAGGTGAGTACTCGATGAAACCATTGATTGAACAGAAGGAAGGGGACTAGAAAACATCCCAGGTGGTGGAGGTGCACTTTGATTATAAAAAGGTGACACGGATTGAGAACCTTGATAACGCATATGTCCAAATGAATGTTGACCTTGTGGTGAATATGAAGCGGGTGGTGGTCCACCAGGAGGTGGTGGAGGAACCATAATTCCAGATTTCAAAGAATTAATTTTGGAATCATCAAAGTAATGTTTGTCACCCCAAATAGATATAATCTATTAATAAATAAATATTTAATTAAATGTGATATATTATATATGTTATTTGAAAAAATTTATAAGGAATTGGATAATAAACATTACTTTAAGAACTTTCTCTTGTTGCTTTTCATTCGCATCTACACAATGGAAAGCACCACGAAGTAATGGAAGCAAATGCGAATGTAAAGCATCTCTGACCCAAGGTTCCTGACGACGCTCACTATAATATAAAATTCGTTATTATAGAAATCTTCTAATAAAACTTTTGACAAATCGTTTTTTTTTTGTTTTGTAAACCTGTAATATAGAACATCATTGATCAAATATATCAGGTGAAGTTTATCCTCAAATGAAGGTCGAGATCTCGAGAGCGCAATAACAAAACGTAATAAACTATCATAATGAGTTGGGTTTGTACAATGCTCAAATATCCAGGTTCTGCCTCTCTAAATTTCGAAATCAAAACGGATAAATTAATAAATTCTTTTTTTTTTGAAGTAAACTCCGAAAAACTTCAATTTAGAAACTTAAAGGGAACCTGAATATTTGATTGTGAACAATCATGCATAAGCATCCTAAGAGATAAGTGAAAATTATCTAATTCTTGGGGTCCTGCTGTCAGTCTCAAACTCATTGCAAGATTATCAAAAGCTATAGACAAATCATCTATAGGAGGTTGTTGCGAAGGTGGAGGTATTGAGGGTCTTTGGTATTGAGGAATATATTGATTAGATGGAACCTGTTGAGGTCCTTGATAGGACGGATATTGTGGTTGCGGGGGTGGCGGAAAATGACCTATTCAAAAAGAAATGAATTAAAATTTTGTTTAATTGTTTATCGAAAAAAAAGAATTATTCAAAAAAAAAAAAGTATAGGGCGTGTTTAACGACGGTTTTCAAAATAATCCTTGATTTTCACTAAGTTTTAAAAAAAAAATCCCAAGATCCAGCTCTTGATAAAAACTCACCTTGCGACATCCATTGAGACATGGTGAACAATGAACTGCGCTATAGACTTTTATTTGAATTTCTAGTTTTATATACAGAAAAATAAAAATTGTCCAATAAAGACTAAGGTATGCAGTAATTAGTAACTTTTTTGGGGTTAATGCTCGTGATTTACATAATAAGTTAAGGTAGATTGTCATGCGAGCTGCAGTAGCTGCAGTGCAACCGTCGAAAGACAACCCGTTTTGAACTCTTGTTTACTAACCACTTTTATTCTCGAGGAACGCGTTTACCTGAACTCCATTTTATTTAGGAATTCCAGGTTTACTCTTGTGAATTAAACGTCAAAATGGAAAATTTCCAGCAGAAGATTGAAGCACTTTTGGCTCTAGCTCGAAAAAAACAACAAGAAGGTAATAACCAATTGGTAACACGAAACATTATCGAAATTGTAAATTGGCCTAATCCAAAGTTAGCAATATCGCCAATATTATCCCTTGAATAGTCTTAAAGTATCTTTATATCATTGGTGTCGCTTTCCTTATGATTTTTTTCTTCTTGAGATTGTTCAATTCATACTGAAAGCTTTTTTTACTAATAATGAATTAGAACAATCAAATCAAGTAGAAGTAAGGATAAACGAAACGATTCCAGAAGAAAAGTCTAGCTTAAAGGACATTTGGCGAAAAATGGGTTCTGCGGGTAATAATATTATAATATTCAAGTTCATAAAGCTTATCAAAAATTGTGATTTTCACGAACTTTATTTTAAAATTATAAAAATATAAATAAAGATTCAAGTTCCACTCCCGATAATGGAGGAAAGAATAAGAAAAGAACAACAAGACCCAAGAGATTAGGTCCAGGAAAAAAATACTCAAATAAAAAATTAAATCAAACAAACAAGGTGAACCTTAAAATGTATCCCTTTTTTTAATAAAAAAAAATAATAATGATTATAGTATTTAATATTTTTGATTATTAGATGGATATACCAACGTTACTTGAAAAACTTCGTTGTTCTAATTCTCCTACTATTGGAGAAGTTGATAAAGAAAATATCCCACCATTTTTGTATAGAAAAAAATTTGATTCAAAGACTGATTCTCCTTGTTCATCTAGTGCACCTTCAAGTCCACCTTCAAGTCCACTTGGTTCTATGGTTGAAACTCATACCATTAACTATTTCCATCAATATGCGAATATTAATTCTTCTAACGAAGTTGTTATTAATAAATCGATAGATTATGATATGATGGATGTGGATACACCTTGTAATCGTAATAGATCAAGGGATTATATGACCACTAACATATTAAATTATGAGGATAATGAAAACTTATCAATTATTACTTCTGATGAAGAAGGTGACGAAGATGATTCCCCCTTAAAACAGGTTAAAAACATTAAAAGTAAAACCACCACCACGAACATTTCAATTATTACTCCTACAAAAATCAATAGATATTTTAATGTTCCTGCTGCCCCCGTACGAAATACTCCTCATAATGATTCTGCTGTAAGAAACATTTATTATAATCATAATCATAATGTAACCCCTCCAAATAAAAATGGTGATATAGCTGGATATTTCAGTATTGAAAAAGGAAAATTTAAGGAAACAAAAATCATCACACATAATTCTTTGAATGATGCTTCACCAGATACTCGTCGTATATTGGAAGCAGCTCAAAATCATGGTAGTGGAAGAATCAATTTGTTTAGTGGATATGTCATGGAAAACGTAAGTGTTTTAATCATTTAAATCTTCTTTTTTTTTTTTATTACAAAAAATTTTAACTAATGAAATTTTATATTTAATTTTGATGTTAGCCCTTCATCTAAAACAAACTTAAATCTTTGTGATCAGTAAATGAATATTTTGGATTCTTAGACATGATGAATTAAGCATTTCTTTATTATTTCACAAAATTAATTTAAATATTTTTTGCATTATATATATATACACAAATTAGATAATATATATATATACAAATTAGATAATATAAATAAAGAGAAAATTATATAATTAAACTAATGAAGTATACTCGTGTGATTAAGGGTCAAACCCAAAAAAATTATATATATATATTTTTTATTTAAAGGAATTTTTTAATTCATTAAATCATCACGACTGTAGTATATCTGATTTATCCCACGGAGATGATTAAAAAGAGCGTTCACTTTGATTAGTTTAAATCATCGATTCGCGTTTTGCGCCTCACACCTGAAATGTTCATAATCTATCCTGATGATGCGCGATTCACGTTTATAAATTAGTTACCATAACCTGTCGATCGAATCACATTTTAATCGTCATACCTGCAATGAGTATATACATACTCGATATTGAATTCAACTATTTGTTGCTTCAGATTACATACAGTTTTTTTAATTTAATTCGTGATCCGGACAAATTTAATTGTAAATTATAAAAACTAAAGTATGATTTTTTAAAAAATAATAATAATAATTAGGGTTTTGTCTTTTGTCGCACCTGCGACATGTCGCATAGGTAGCGTGACTGAATTTTATTGGTTGAAATTTTTGTATTTCTGATTTTATAATTTTTTTATTCAATATACTTTTGTTTATTTTAATCACACGAATGGACGTTCGATCAAATTAATTTAGCAATAGATAATCTATATCCTCATGTAATTATGGTGCATGCTGCAATTAGATCAACTTTTCTTACAACTTATCCAATGCATTATACTTTTCATATTAGTCAAAATTTAATAAAAAAACTTCAAAAATTACTTGGAAAAAAATTTCAAAAATTCTTATCAAAATTTTATATAGTACGTAATACATTACACAAACCTTTCTTCGAATCAAAATAGAAAGATTTAATTAATGAATATCCTGAAGTACAACAGTATTTAAATACTCTTTATAACACAAAAGAAGCATGAGCTCATCCATAGACATGTAGACAATTTACTGCAAGACTTCATGCATCTTCTCCTGTGGAAAGTTTAAATGCATGGATTAAAAGTTACATTTTTAATTCAAATATTTTTTTATGTGAACTTGCTGATATAATAGAGAAAAAACAGTTATCAGAAGATAGAAATTATCAGCTTATTTTATAGAAAGTTACAATTCCTTGTATATCTACTCAAATTTCTACATCAGCTTTTATATTTGCCTCTATTGATAAAAAACTGAAAGAATATTTGCCTCCTGCCATATTAGATCTTCAAAAAAATGAAATTTATTAATATGTTTTCTATGATGCTTTACAAATTAATCAAGTAGTTAATGAATTTGATCAAATATATAATATTATATAGTATATTATATTTAAAATTTTATAATGTCTAATTTAATTAAGGATGGTGTCCTTAATTATTTTTATAAATCCTTAATATTACAGATTTTTTTGATAGAATTACAATATAAATCCGCAATTCCGCAATTAATTGTAGACTTTTGTGTAACAATAAAGTATATATTCGGAATCTTCATGTTTTTGGCTTCAAAATGATTCTTTTTTCATTCAAATCAGATAATTTTTGATCGAAATATCTTAAAATAAAGTTTATCGATTAAAAATTAATTTCAAAAATAATTACTAATAATTCTTACATATAAAACTTTTAATTTTATTAAGTAACAAGATTTAAATTGTACAAAGTATGGTTGCAGTGAGTATACATTATACATGTCGTTAAAACTATTGAATTAAGTCAGACGCAATTCAAATTGAGAAAAATTGGAGTTGAGTCAAGGCAAATTTTGATTTTTACTAGTAATTGACACAATTAGTTGAGTCAGACGCAATTAAAAATTGAAATTTTAAAAGTTGAGTCAAGGTCAAATTAGTTTTGACGACATATATAGTATACATGTTCCCAAAATTGATTTTGGATTTTTAAGATATTTCGACTTTTTGAGATTTATGCAAAATCTATTCTATATATAAAAGTAAAAAAAGTACTTAATTATATGTATCTTTAATCAAGAAATTTATCTGGATTATACTTGCACGCAAAATTATTTTGGGGCCCCGAAATTGCAATTTTGGGGAAAAAAGTCGAAATAGTTTTTCATAGAAGACGAAATTATTTTACTTAAAACCCGAAATTTTTTAACCACCCAGATTTATTCTTTGATTAAAGATACACATAACTGGATACTTTTTTTACTTCCATATATAGAATGGATTCTGCATAAATCTCAAAAAGTCGAAATACCTCAAAAATCCAAAATCAATTTTGGGAACATGTATAATCTGGATGGTCAAAAAATTTTGGGTTTTAAGTAAAATAATTTTGTTTTCTATAAAAAACTATTTTGACTTTTTTCTCCAAAATTGCAATTTCGGGGTTCCAAAATAATTTAGCGTGCAAGTATAGCAATAAGTTATGGTCACAGGTAGTAATGTAAATTATTTATTAATAAAAAACTGATTTTTTAGATAAAGTTTATTGGATGAAAAGAGCGTTATTTATAAGATTTACAAGTTTAAAGATTTATTATACCCCCTAGCATGTANTATACATGTTCCCAAAATTGATTTTGGATTTTTAAGATATTTCGACTTTTTGAGATTTATGCAAAATCTATTCTATATATAAAAGTAAAAAAAGTACTTAATTATATGTATCTTTAATCAAGAAATTTATCTGGATTATACTTGCACGCAAAATTATTTTGGGGCCCCGAAATTGCAATTTTGGGGAAAAAAGTCGAAATAGTTTTTCATAGAAGACGAAATTATTTTACTTAAAACCCGAAATTTTTTAACCACCCAGATTTATTCTTTGATTAAAGATACACATAACTGGATACTTTTTTTACTTCCATATATAGAATGGATTCTGCATAAATCTCAAAAAGTCGAAATACCTCAAAAATCCAAAATCAATTTTGGGAACATGTATAATCTGGATGGTCAAAAAATTTTGGGTTTTAAGTAAAATAATTTTGTTTTCTATAAAAAACTATTTTGACTTTTTTCTCCAAAATTGCAATTTCGGGGTTCCAAAATAATTTAGCGTGCAAGTATAGCAATAAGTTATGGTCACAGGTAGTAATGTAAATTATTTATTAATAAAAAACTGATTTTTTAGATAAAGTTTATTGGATGAAAAGAGCGTTATTTATAAGATTTACAAGTTTAAAGATTTATTATACCCCCTAGCATGTATTATATTTAATCTTTTGTATTCGTTCGGAGTGACCCTTGGTAGTTTTAAGTAGTTATAGTCAAAGTTTATGATACAGAGATTCTACCACAAAGTTGCACAGATCATCGTAACATAGGTTTGACCTTTGGCAAATAAGAATTCATCAACAGAAGTTGTTACATGAGGTAATGTTAAACCTTGCACTTTATGTGCGATGAGGGCAAAGGTATTCTGTAGTGGGAATTGTTTTCTCGATGCATATTTTTCATCTATATTAAAATAGACAGTTTCTTTTTGAATGATGACTTTACTTAAGTTTATGAAGGTTGAAAAAGTTACTTTTACATTTTGATTATCAATAATTCTTGTTATGATTTCAATCGAGCCATTGCAAATATCTTCATCAAAAAGTTTGTTATTTAAGAATACATCAGTAAATTTTTTTAAACGTAAGCCTTCGAAGTCCTTCACTCCGATAACCTTCGAATACCTCCAACATAAACGTAATATTTACGAAGGTTATTGGTACCGAAAACCTTCATTTTTATTAATAAAACGTAATACTCCGGAGGTTATTGATATTGATAACCTTCAATAACCTTCACTTCATCATAATAAATGTAATATTTGCAAAGGTTATTGGTCCGATAACCTTCAATAACCTTTGAAAACGAAATTATTACAATAACCTCCGACTTAAAAAATTTCCTGATGTATGATACGTGTACCTTTTTATAAGTGTATTATATGGGATAGATTTGTTGAGTGTTTAAAATGGAGGAATAAGCTGGTTTCGATTAGGTTTTCAAAGTCCAGAGTATCTTCAAATGTTGAGGTAAGAGATTCATTTGTTATNTGAATGATGACTTTACTTAAGTTTATGAAGGTTGAAAAAGTTACTTTTACATTTTGATTATCAATAATTCTTGTTATGATTTCAATCGAGCCATTGCAAATATCTTCATCAAAAAGTTTGTTATTTAAGAATACATCAGTAAATTTTTTTAAACGTAAGCCTTCGAAGTCCTTCACTCCGATAACCTTCGAATACCTCCAACATAAACGTAATATTTACGAAGGTTATTGGTACCGAAAACCTTCATTTTTATTAATAAAACGTAATACTCCGGAGGTTATTGATATTGATAACCTTCAATAACCTTCACTTCATCATAATAAATGTAATATTTGCAAAGGTTATTGGTCCGATAACCTTCAATAACCTTTGAAAACGAAATTATTACAATAACCTCCGACTTAAAAAATTTCCTGATGTATGATACGTGTACCTTTTTATAAGTGTATTATATGGGATAGATTTGTTGAGTGTTTAAAATGGAGGAATAAGCTGGTTTCGATTAGGTTTTCAAAGTCCAGAGTATCTTCAAATGTTGAGGTAAGAGATTCATTTGTTATGTGATCAAATGGGAGGTAATTACATAGGAGTTAATTTATGTTAAAGGTGGCTTAGCAGATGTTGACAATATGAGTAGTGTTGTAGAATTTTTCAGGGTCATTATTTGTGTTTATTTTTGATTGAATAATATCTTTTGTTTTTTTTAATAGATAACCTGTTTGTATTTCTTGAAAAATATTATAAAATTCAATATTTTCTCGTTGATGTTATAGTGTGGTTAAAAATAATTTAAAAATAAGGAAGTAACAATATACAATTAGTATTTTTCTTTTATTATTATTTTTTATTAGATAAGATTCAAAATTTTTATTCTGACAAGATTATTTATTATTTCAATTTGCGTCATTTTTTTTCTCATCTAATTAATTTATGTAGTTTGATTCTTTTTTAGCTTATTCAGACGAATAGCTTTTTGGTCAAAATTATTGTTTTTATTAATTTGTCACAATGTCAATTGAACTGACGATTTTAAAAATTTTTATAATAATTATATCAAGGTAATTGAAAAAAGCCTATTTGTTATCAAATGCTTTGATTAGTAAATTATTTTTTAACAAATATGTAATTTGTAAAATTAGTAAATTATTTTTTAATGAATATGTAATTTGTAAAAATGATGAACAAAAAAAATAAAAACAAAAAGATAAATATTATTATTACATCATTTGTTTATTATGTAATAAAAAAATTAATTTTACTCTATAATAAAAATAATATAAAGAAAAACACACTTGCACCTTGTCATTTTTTTTATAAATACGATACTTGCCCAGAAAAAAGTAAAACGAAGCAGGTTAAGATCAAGATCATGAGCACAGCACAGTGCAGCACAGCAAAGCAAAAATAAAAATGTTGATTTCTTGATATCTAAAAAAAAAATACAAAACGCTTCCAAACCTATATAACTATAAATTGCCTGTTATATCCACTTTTTTGTTCAAAAAGACACAGTCTAAAATAAAAAGACAAACCACATTGCACAAATTTAAATAAAAGGGCAAGTTGTATCACACGAATTTGATAGAGTTTTTTTATAATGCTAAATATCAAAAGTGTTAATAATTAAACTTATAGTTAAGAATAATTTGTATCTTTTGTAAAAGTTTCAAATTTTATACTTTAAAATTGAAGTTACTATAAAGATTTAAACTTAAATATTTAAAAATTTAATAATAAAATTTTAAATAATTATTATTTTAATTTTCAAATAATGATATAATTATATAATTGTGAATAATTGCAGAATTAATTGCAAACTTACAGATTAATTGTGAACTTACAGATAATTGCAAATTTCAAAATTGCAAATTTTTTTTATCAAAATTCTTAATTATTGCGATACAAGTAGTAATATCATAATCCTTAATTTATAATTACAGATACTATCTTTATCTGATACTTATATATTTAACATTTTCTTCATAAACATATCTTTCAATTATAAGTACAATAGAATCCTTTTTGAAATCCATAATTAATATTTCAAAAGTTTCAGTGAATTCTTTATAAATAATTTTTTTAAATTTATCTTTATCACTTTTCATTTGATATAAGATATTTTTAATTACATATTTGTTATTTCCTGCAACAGTTTTAATAAAGCAAAATAATATGAATATAGATAATATAATTTTATAAATTTATGTTGTAGAATGGATAAAAATTTTAATGACAGTATTATTTTTTATTGTTTATATATTTTAATTTATTTATAAGAATAGGAACCTGTTTTTATTATTATTAATTTAAAAATGAGGAAATGGTGATATATAATTAGTATTTTTCTTTTATTATTCATATCGGCTAATTATAAAAATTGATTAATAATCTGTTACACAAAAATTTTTTTTATTTACCTCTTAATAAAGTTAATAAAATTTATTAATAACAGATTTTAACTACTAAGTAAAGTTGTTTTTTTGAAGTAAAGTAAACAAAATAAAAGAAAAAATAAGATAAAATAATGTTATTAAACCTTTTAAGAAAGAAATAAAACAAATTTCCACAGGATAAAAGGATTGGGTTGATGGGTTAAGGTTGGATTTGATGGGTTGACAAGTACTTAATAACAAGTTTATTTATATTTAAACTCTTATTTACTTAATAAAATATTTTTAAAAATTACAAATATATGTAAAATTTTGTGCTGAATATTTTTATTTAGGAGTTAAGAAGTAGTTTCCTTAATAAAATATTGAGATTTTTTTGATTTTTAAATTTCTTTGAAAAAATAAATTAAATTATAATTAGCTGAGAGAATATCACCTGATCTAAAATTTTAAGACTTTCGCAATCAGCCCATATGTATTTTTTATTAGATAAGATTCAAAATTTTATTTTGACAAGACTTTTTATTATTTCATTTTGTATCATTTTTTTTTTCATCTAATTAATTTATATGGTTTGATTTTTTTTTAATTTATTCAGGCTAGCTTTTTAGTCAAAATAATTAAATTATCACCTTATTGTTTTTATTANGTAAACAAAATAAAAGAAAAAATAAGATAAAATAATGTTATTAAACCTTTTAAGAAAGAAATAAAACAAATTTCCACAGGATAAAAGGATTGGGTTGATGGGTTAAGGTTGGATTTGATGGGTTGACAAGTACTTAATAACAAGTTTATTTATATTTAAACTCTTATTTACTTAATAAAATATTTTTAAAAATTACAAATATATGTAAAATTTTGTGCTGAATATTTTTATTTAGGAGTTAAGAAGTAGTTTCCTTAATAAAATATTGAGATTTTTTTGATTTTTAAATTTCTTTGAAAAAATAAATTAAATTATAATTAGCTGAGAGAATATCACCTGATCTAAAATTTTAAGACTTTCGCAATCAGCCCATATGTATTTTTTATTAGATAAGATTCAAAATTTTATTTTGACAAGACTTTTTATTATTTCATTTTGTATCATTTTTTTTTTCATCTAATTAATTTATATGGTTTGATTTTTTTTTAATTTATTCAGGCTAGCTTTTTAGTCAAAATAATTAAATTATCACCTTATTGTTTTTATTAATTCATTGCAAAATATTAAATTAAGATTTTCTTCTGTTAAATTTTTTAAACTGATAATCAAAACCTTATAATAGGGATGATATAATTAATATATATATAAGCATAATAATTAAAGATATAAGATTTTCATAAAATTTTTTTTATTCGAAATATTAATTCAATCATTAACAAATTATTATTATTATTATTGTTGTCACAATAAAATAATTATCAAGTATTTTAATTAAAGTTCCTTGCGAGTCTAATTATTTATAAGGCTCTCGAGCTGACTTATGAACTTATTATATAATGGGATTCGTGAGCTAGCTCATGTAGAACTCTAGTTTTAATTAGTAAATTATTTTTTAATAAATATATAATTTGTAAAATAGCGAATAAAAAAAAATAAAAATAGAAAGATAAAGGTTATTATTACATCTATACATATTCCCAAAATTGATTTTGGATTTTTGAGATATTTCGTCTTTTTGAGATTTATATAAAATCTATTCTATATATAGAAGTAAAAAAAGTACCTAATTATATGTATCTTTAATCAAGGAATTTATCTGGGTAATCAAAAAATTTCAGATTTTAAATAAAATAATTTCATCTTTTATAAAAAACTATTTTGACTTTTTTCCCCAAAATTGCAATTTCGAGATTCAAAATAATTTAATGTGCATGTATAATTACATCATTTGTTTATTACGTAATAAAAAAATTAATTTTACTCTATATAATATAAAGAAAAATACACCTGTGCCTTGTCATTTTTTTTTTAAATACAATACTTGCCCAAAAAAAAGTAAAACAAAATGTGTTAAGATTAAGAACACAACTATATAGCTTAGCACAGCACAATACAACAAGAATAAGAGTGTTAATTTTTTGTTATCTAAAAGAAAATAAAAACGTTTCCAAATTTATGTAACTATAAATTATCTGTTATATCTATTTTTTTGTTCAAAAAGGTACAGTCTAAAATAAAAAAATAAATCACATTGCACAAATTTAAATAAAAGGGCAAACTTACATCGCACAAATTTAAAAGAGTTTTTTTTAGTGCTAAAAATAATATTAAATTAACTAATTACAATAAACTTCTGACTTTATAAATTTTGAATATTATAAATCACACCAGTGGTGTTCAACACCAGTTGATTTTTAACCAATAAAAATAAAGCATATAATTTAGTTATGAGTGTCCTTATCTTAGACCCCCGGTTCATGATATTATCCTAGACCCAAGAATTTTCAAATTTTATTGGTCCATAGTTTAGCAGGTGATCAGAAATATTTCACGTGTAAGGGCAGGTGATCGAAAATATTTCACGTGCGAAGTTCACATGATGAAAGGTGGTGTGATGAATATTAGGTGACAAATATAGTTTCCGCATGTAAAAAAATTCTAAGTCCCTAGGATATTTAATAAAAATCGATATTCGAAAGGTGTGACACATGGTGATAAATAAACCTACCCCTGATAAACCCTAATCCTATCCCATGCATTAAGGTTATATCATGTGAAAACATAGGATAAAATCCTGAACCTCGGGGTCTAGGTTAAGATTATCCTTTAGTTATTGTAATTAATGTCAGTGATTTTTGACCAATAAAACACATAATTTTTTAATATAATACGCTTTTGTGTAATGTATAAGTTATATTAATTATGCAATATACTATACATCACTTATAAATCATATTATGTGTCACGAATCACTTATAAATAATACTATACATCAGGAAATTTTTTCGGGCGTAATATTCCGTAATTTTAACGTGATATTAAATTTCCGTAATTTTTCGCGTAATATTACGGAAATTTTTGAAAATTTTCGAAAGTTATTGAAACGTTAAAATTCCGTAATATTACGGATGCTATTTTCCGTAATTTTGACGTTTTAAAAAATTTTCGAAAATTTTCGTAATTATTACGAAAATATTTGCCTAAAAATTTTCGAAAGTTTATCGTTTTAAAAAATTTCGAAAAATTTCGTTTATTTATGATCTTGTTTATTTGTTTATTTATGATCTTGTTTATTTATTTTGTTTGAACTTTTTCACAAAATGATCTTGTTTATTTATTCTTTTTCCAGAAATTTTAAAAACTATATACTCTTTTTTCAAAAAACTATATACTCTTTTTCAAAAACTTATTTTGTTTCGAACTTTTTCAAAAAACTATACTCTTTTTCCAGAAATTTTCAAAAACTTATTTATTTCTCAAGTAAGTATGTTGGTTTTTGACGAGGTTGGACGCCAGTTGCTATCTGTAAAATCTTCATTTGATGTTGTGTTTCCGGGTCGTCTGAGACTCCAGTGAATCTTCTTGAGTCCCTTCAGTTGTGTTAAAGTGATGGACGGGGTGGAGTTCTGATAGTAAAACGCTGTTAGTTCTCGACGTTCCTTTCTTTGATTAATACAGCCCTTATACTACGATTTTCCTGTGGTGACATTCCGCCATAATCGCGGTAACAGGTAGTCGTTCAATGGGGGTTATTCATAAAGTAGGATACCCCCTGTTGTCTAGAAGTAGGATACTCTCAGACGCTAACATGCTTACTTAGAAAACAGCGCACAGAGATTGAATCAGTTTATTCAATACTGTTTCTAACATTTTTTTTTCTTTTCTTTTTTCCTTAGTATCAATAACAAATTTTCGGAATTTTTCAAAGATTTTCGAATTATTTTTGCGAATTTTATTTTCTATTTTTTAAAAAAATATTCAAAATTACATATTATTATAGTTTTTTTCGAACATTTTTATATTTTTTGTATTTTGATTTTTAAAAATTATTATTGTATTTTTCGCATATTTATTTAATAAAAAATAATAAAAAATAAAAAATTGTAATGTTCACTAATGTATTAATGAAAATATAAAAAATAATCTATTTTTTTTCGTTTATTTATGAAGTACTTGGACCTCCGCTAATTATTTCTATTAATTCCTCTTCTTCTTCTTCCCACCTTTCTTCTCCTTCCTGCCTTTCTTCCCTTCCTCTTTCTTCTTCTAATATTCTTTCTTCCCCCAATCTTCTTTCTTCTCCTTCCCATCTTCTTTCTTCTTCCTCTTCTCTTTCTTCTCTTTCTTTACCTTTTTTTTCTTCTTCAGATGATTCCTCCTCCGATTCCTCTGATTCCGATTCTTCATCTGATTTTTCTTCAAATTCGATTGTTTCGCCTTTTTCTAATTTTTTCTATAAATAAAAATAATAATTAGTATTTCGTATAATTCGTATAATTACAAATAAATTTAATAAATTTATACTTACGATATTTTTCTTCATTCTTTTTCGAATAGCTTCGTCATCGATTTTTATACTTTTGACTTTCGGGCTCAGCAAGTATTGTATTATTGAAATCGTAAAGGCGACTTTTTCTTTCGGCACCTTCTTCGATTTTTCCCAAATTTTTTCCATGATCTTTGTACACCAGGTNTATCAATTAGTAATATTATTTTTCTTTGTTCTAAACGAAATTTGTAATCCAAATCCTTTAACCAATTTTCAAAAATATCATGACGCATCCAAGCTTTTGAATTTGCTTTGTATGTTACTGGAAGCATTGACATATTAATATTTTTAAAACATCTTGGACGTTCATATTTTCCAATTACTAAAGGTTTCAATTTTGAAGTACCAATAGCATTAGTTGCTAACAATACAGTTAATCGTGATTTATCCTAAAGATAAAATTTTTAATAAATTATTTAAAAAAATAATATAATATTATTTAAATAAAAAATATGCTTTTACCTTTTTTCTACCCTTAACAGGACCAGTTGCTAATGTTTGATTGTTTGTCATTCTGTAAAACAATCCAGTTTCATCAGCATTATAAATATTTTCAAGTTCATAGTTAGATAACAATTCTTGAAAAAATTTTCTTTGTTGAGGTAACATTTCTAATGGTGCACTATTAGCTTCACCGTGCAAAATAAAAGAACGTAAATAATTTCTTTGTTTAAATCCCATTAACCAACCATGAGATAATGATAATGATTTTTTTGAAATATTTAATGCCTGTGCAAATTCCCCAGCCTTTTCACATAAAATATTATCACTAATAGTAAGACCACTAGCTGATACTTGACTTATCCAAAGACTAATAGCCTTTTCTAAATGAGGAAATTTTACTGAACGTTCTCTAAAAACTTTTGCAGAATTTTCAGTTGATACAAAGTTCTTCCATTTTTCTTTATCCTTGAGTATTTTTGAAATAGTAGAGCGTTTTAAAGACAAGTTAGAATAATCAATATTAAATTGGTTTGCAATTTCAGTATGAGATTTATCTGGATTTTGTTTAGAATAAAGACAAATTTCTTTCTTTATTTGTTGACTAATAGCTGAGCGTCTCTGTTTTTTCTTTTGTAATGGCATATTTGTTAAAGAGTAAAATATAATTTACTTATACTGTCATACCTTTTAAATAAATTAATCCAAATCAGAAAAATACTGTTGGGATAGGCTATTGGCCAGTAGGATATGAAAAATAGATAGATCGGAAGGTGTACAAATAAAAAAAAAGAATAAAGGTAGATAACGGAAAAATAGCCGAAATTAGAAGACGCGACGAAATATGCTTGTGATTTTTTTTAAAAAAAATTAAAAATATAATAAATTCGAATAATGGATAATAAAAATAATTATTTAAATAGATTGAAAGGTGATGTAAACATAGTGGAATAAAGGTATTTAATATAACGAATAATAACTTCCTCTAAATAACGGAAAAACAGCCGAAATCAGAAGATGTGACAAATTATATTCACGATTTATTTAATTTATTTAATTTATTTAAAAAAAATAATAAAAAATTCGGTTAATAGATAATAATCTATCATCTAGATGATTATCTCAATGATAGATCAATAATTTCTGCTGTGCAAGTGTAACGATCGAATTAATTTTATCAATAGATCACATGAATATGTGATTATACATAGGGAAATTTCTTATAATGGGACTTATAGTTGGTGGTGATAGTGATTATACATAAAATCATTATATGTGGTGATTATATATAGGGAAAATTAATATAAAAAATTCGGGACCGAAAAAAAACGGTGATTATAGCAAAAGGTGATTATATATAAGGTGATTATACATAGGTCTGACTGTACTCTTTTTCTATTAATTTTCAAAAACTTATTTATTTTGTTTCGAACTTTTTCAAAAAACTATACTCTTTTTCCAGAAATTTTCAAAAACTTATTTATTTCTCAAGTAAGTATGTTGGTTTTTGACGAGGTTGGACGCCAGTTGCTATCTGTAAAATCTTCATTTGATGTTGTGTTTCCGGGTCGTCTGAGACTCCAGTGAATCTTCTTGAGTCCCTTCAGTTGTGTTAAAGTGATGGACGGGGTGGAGTTCTGATAGTAAAACGCTGTTAGTTCTCGACGTTCCTTTCTTTGATTAATACAGCCCTTATACTACGATTTTCCTGTGGTGACATTCCGCCATAATCGCGGTAACAGGTAGTCGTTCAATGGGGGTTATTCATAAAGTAGGATACCCCCTGTTGTCTAGAAGTAGGATACTCTCAGACGCTAACATGCTTACTTAGAAAACAGCGCACAGAGATTGAATCAGTTTATTCAATACTGTTTCTAACATTTTTTTTTCTTTTCTTTTTTCCTTAGTATCAATAACAAATTTTCGGAATTTTTCAAAGATTTTCGAATTATTTTTGCGAATTTTATTTTCTATTTTTTAAAAAAATATTCAAAATTACATATTATTATAGTTTTTTTCGAACATTTTTATATTTTTTGTATTTTGATTTTTAAAAATTATTATTGTATTTTTCGCATATTTATTTAATAAAAAATAATNTCTTTCTTCCCCCAATCTTCTTTCTTCTCCTTCCCATCTTCTTTCTTCTTCCTCTTCTCTTTCTTCTCTTTCTTTACCTTTTTTTTCTTCTTCAGATGATTCCTCCTCCGATTCCTCTGATTCCGATTCTTCATCTGATTTTTCTTCAAATTCGATTGTTTCGCCTTTTTCTAATTTTTTCTATAAATAAAAATAATAATTAGTATTTCGTATAATTCGTATAATTACAAATAAATTTAATAAATTTATACTTACGATATTTTTCTTCATTCTTTTTCGAATAGCTTCGTCATCGATTTTTATACTTTTGACTTTCGGGCTCAGCAAGTATTGTATTATTGAAATCGTAAAGGCGACTTTTTCTTTCGGCACCTTCTTCGATTTTTCCCAAATTTTTTCCATGATCTTTGTACACCAGGTTAAATTTTCATGACCATCGACGTCCTGGTTCAGTTTTCTTAGTACATCTTTGACCTTTTGGGATTTTTTCCAAGATAATACTTCACTTGCTGCGGATTTGGTATTGATTGTAGGCAAATTCGATTCCCCGAAAGTCGAAAAAAATGATGATCGAACTCTTGTAGCAATTGCTCCTCTTCTGCTCCGGTGTTTTGCGAGGAGCTTGAAAATTTTTAAAATTTTATTAAAAATTATTTATTATACTATAATTTATATAATTTATATAATTTAATACTTACTCTGCTTTGAATGTATTTACTATAGTAATAACTCCACCGATCATCCTCCCAATGTTCGAAATACTCCGGATAACTTTTTGCGGAAATGGCACCAGCAGATTTTTTTAATTCTTTTTTATTTGGATATATATATTTATTAATAGAATAAGAGGCGNGATTTTTGCTTCCTTTCGGATAAGTAGAGCATTGTCATCTAAATGTAAATACATTAGTTTGTATATTTAAAATATTTCAAAGGATTTCGAAAAAATTCAAAAATTTACTGTCATTATCAATTTCAGTAACTCCTGTTTTTGTCTTTCTTTATTTTCTTGAAGTAATTTGTGATGGCGATGGTGATAGGTGATGACTTATTATTACATGTGGTGATAATGGTTGTAGTGATTCTTGTCGTGATTGTAGTGATGCTTGTCTTGATGTTGTTCTTGATGCTTGTCTTGATGTTGTTCTTGATGCTGGTCTTGTTGGTTCTGCTGTTGCTGAAGTAGATACTTCGCTTTTTTTTGATTTAACAAATCTCGAATGACCAGAAAAAATTCCGGCGATTGCTGTTCTATTTTTGTTTTGCTTTTTTTGGTGATAATTTAGTCTTGTTGACATGTTTAAAGAATTATTAAATATTTTATTATTTGCAATATTTGAAATATTTTTTGATTTTTGAAATAAAGCTGGAAGAATTTTGATATTTTTTATATATTTTTTATTTATATTTGTATTATGATTAAAATTACACTAATCTTCGAAAATCCTTATTTCATGATTAAATTAAGTATTGTCATTACATTTCTTCCTTAAACGAAATATGTCGTGATTAAAAATCATTGTCCTTCATTCTTTTGAAATTGTCATTACATGAATTATTCGTATTATCTATTAACATATATCTTTAATTAGCAAAATCGGTCATCACATTTCGTTTTTTTTCTTTTGATTTTTGAAATCTGCGCATATCATAATTTAATAGTATTATACATATTATACATACCTTTAATTAATTTTCGCATATTAAAAAGTTTTTTTTTCTTGATTGATTATTTGTTCTAATTACAATACAATTTATTTTGAAATTTGTTACGCATTTTCGAAACATATAATTTAATAGTATTATGCATACCTTTAATTATATTTTTGCTATTGTATTATTATTAAAATTACACTAATCTTCGAAAATCCTTA
>PQFF01000399.1:225665-249196 GCA_003547095.1 Diversispora epigaea
TTTTCTTTACTTATTTTTTCAATTTGAAATACATATTTTCTTTACATATTTTTTCAATTTGAAATACATATTTTCTCAATGAGTTTCAGTACTCTTATTTTAGGTACCCACAAAAAAACTTCGCGACCTTCCGTAAGATCTTCTCGACCTTCCGTAAGTTCTTCTCGACGAGCTGCAAGAAACAACGATATATCAGAAAGTAACGATGGTAATAAAACTATAACAAAAGTGTTTAAGAATGTATATGGTTTAATTTAACATGTTATTTAAAAATACAGATAATAGGGCAATAATTCTAAAAATCTACGAAAAACTAAATAAACTCGAAACAGATTTTGCAGATATGAAAAAAGGTCAAAGTGGTATGGAAACAGATATTAAAAAAATCAAAAATGAAATATGCTTGCTAACGAACGATAAAGAATTTATGGAGGTAAATTATTACTTTATTAATAGTTTAATGAAATTTGAAGTTTTATAATTATTAATAAAATTTTATAAAATAGGATATAATTGTAAGCGCGGCCGAAGTGATATTAAAATTAAATTTGTATCCCAGTCCTCAAGAATATAAAGAAAGCTGTGAAGCTTATATTCAACAATTTCATGAAGACGTTTATAATTCGTTTGGTCGGAAATGGAATGTATATTATGAATCAAAAATCCAATCAAAGGTATGAAATTTGAAATATTTGAAATATTCCGAAATATTCCGAAATTTATTTCACTTTTTAATAATTAAATATAGTTAAGTGATAGGATACGTAGTCAACGAGGTACATTGTGTGGTAAAATAAGGACTGCCATGTACGATGTTTTTGGAAACCAACTCCGCCCAATAAAATCTAACGCAAAATCTCAAGAAATTCTAAATTGGAAGCAACTCCCCAGCACCAAAAGTTGTTATAAAAAAATTTTTGATAAATCAGATTTCCCCGGGAATCCGACTTATATGGAGACAATCCTAAAAAAAGTATGGTCCCCAACTTCGAAACCACCTGAACAACATGTTGCTTGGGCAATATCAATCGTCCAAACAATATTAGACCCAACAAATGGAAATATAAAAATTTCGGAGGATACCATAAAATATCCTTTATCGATTAATATTGTAAGTTTTATAACTTCACTTGTGAAAATATTCCGAAAATTTACTAAAAACTTAATAAAAATAGGAAAAAATAAAAAATAAAGAAACATTCGAGATCGAATCTGAATCCGAATCCGAACCTGAAAATTCTCCTCCACCATCTTCCTCTTCTCCAAAAAAACGAAAAAGTGCACCCGAATCGGCCCCAACTTTGAATAATGAAAATTTATTACAAAACGAAAAAACTCGTATTGTACCTTCGAAACGGAAAAGTGCGCCCGAACCTGCGTCAGATGTAAATGAAAATTTATTAAAAAACAGAGAAACTCGTACTGTACCTTCGAAACGGAAAAGTGCGCCCGAACCTGCGTCAGATGTAAGTAATGATCGTGAAATAGAATTTCCCCCATTAAGCGAAATCCGAAAACGTGCGGAAGAAAAAGCCAGAAAAAGAAATTATGAGGAAATATTCGAAAGTGAAAATGAGAATGAAAGTGAAAATGAAAGTGAAAATGAAAGTAATGAAAGTGAAAATGAATCAAATAACGAAAGTAGCAATAATGATAATAATGAAGAATAATTTTTTTCTTTATTTGTATATAAATTTTTTTGTTTATTTATAATAAATAATAATAATAAATAATAATAAATAAAAATAAACGTTTATCGTGAAATATAAAATTTTGAAAAAATAAAATGAAATGAAACGAAAACAAGCAGATTATTTCGAAAAGCTTCGAAAATATTTTGAAATATCTAAATTACGGAAATTTATTATACCGAAAATTTTCGAAATTTTATTACACGATAAATTTTCGGAAATTTATATTAACGTNAATGAAAGTGAAAATGAAAGTGAAAATGAAAGTGAAAATGAAAGTAATGAAAGTGAAAATGAATCAAATAACGAAAGTAGCAATAATGATAATAATGAAGAATAATTTTTTTCTTTATTTGTATATAAATTTTTTTGTTTATTTATAATAAATAATAATAATAAATAATAATAAATAAAAATAAACGTTTATCGTGAAATATAAAATTTTGAAAAAATAAAATGAAATGAAACGAAAACAAGCAGATTATTTCGAAAAGCTTCGAAAATATTTTGAAATATCTAAATTACGGAAATTTATTATACCGAAAATTTTCGAAATTTTATTACACGATAAATTTTCGGAAATTTATATTAACGTCAGTATTCCGTCATATTTTCGAAAATTTCCATAGGTCCCGTAGTATGACGGAAATTTACGCCATGTTAAATTTCCGTAAATTTACGCCTATTAAAATTTCCTGATGTATTACTTAAAAAACATACTATAATCACATCATATGTCATACACATTAATATGTATCATTTATTATAAACCTTTGTTTTTATCAGTTTTTCCTTTATTACATAAAAATTCATTTACATAAAAATTCATATACATTTTTTGAACCTTTGTTTTTATCAGTTTTTCCTTTATTACATAAAAATTCATTTACATAAAAATTCATATACATTTTTTGAACCTTTGTTTTTGAAAAAAATTTTTTATCTTATAAATACATTCCGTCTCTTGTCCATTAATCTCTCAAAATTAATTAACAGTGTTCACCGAACATATTCGTGCATTATGCTTTTTCTTGTTACAAATGCCACATGTTCTTTTGCTAGTTTCGCCATTTATTAAATCATTATCCCTATAAAAACTATGATATTTAAAATATACTTAAAATATATTTAAAATATATTTCATTAAGTATTTTTTAAGTATTTTTTAAGTATATTTTAAATTACTTAAAATATTATTATTTTGTACTTAAAATATATTTAAAATATACTTAAAAAATACTTAAAAAATACTTAATTTAGGTAATGAATAAGTATGTTTTAGGTATATATTTAAAATATACTTAAAATATTATTAAAACATATTTAAAATCAAGTATATTTTAAGTCATATGGGCTAATTGCGAAAGTTTTAAAATTTTAGATCAGATGATATCTTCTTAGCCAATTATAATTTTATTTATTTTTCGAAGAAATTTAAAAATCAAAAAAATCTCAATATTTTATTAAGGAAACTACTTCTTAACTCCTAAATAAAAATATTCGGCACAAAATTTTACATATATTTAATTTTTAAAAATATTTTATTAAGTAAATAAGAGTTTAAATATAAGTAGACCTGTTAATAAGTACTTGTCAACCCATCAAACCTGACCCTAACCTATCAACCCAACCCTCTTACCCTGCGAAAATTTGTTTTATTTCTTTCTTAAAAAGTTTAATAACATTATTTTATCTTATTTTTTCTTTTATTTTGTTTACTTTACTCCAAAAGAACAACTTTACTTAGTAGTTAAAATCTGTTATCAATAAGTTTTATTAACTTTATTAAGAGGTAAATAAATAAAAATTTTGTGTAACAGAAAATATATACCTAAAATATACTTACTTATTACCTAAATTAAATATTTTTTAAGCATATTTTAATATATTTTAAGTACAAAATTATAATATTTTAAGTAGTTTTTTATGAATACAATTAATTCGTGATCCAGCTACCAATCAGTGAAATTTATTAGTCAAAAATGGGGGAAATTTTGTAAATCACTTATAAAATTTTTTTGAAAGTCTATTTTTATGATGAGATATTACTAAATTCATGCAACTTTATGAAAATATTATATAATTTATTATAGCAGTAAAACCTCAGTTTTCATATTTACTAAAAATTTCTCCTTGATAAATTTAAAGAAAAAAAGTTTACTCAGTGGAAACTGTAGATTCCTATTTAGTGCCGATCTTCACTGATTGGTATATGGATCACGAATTAAGTATATTTTAAGTATATTTTAATTTATTTTAATAATATTTCAATGATATTTTAATTATATTTTAAGTATTTTTTAAACATATGTATTTTTTATAGAGTATTATTTGATCTAATATCTTGTAATATTTTTTTACGTAACGGTTCTTCACGACTTTCATTGTTATTCTCTTTATTATTCTGATTAGATTCAGGTGACTCTTGTTTTTTTTTGTCCTTTCAATTTTCAAAATCTTTGGGTTTTCAGCCTTTTGTTCTGATACTAATAGAATTGCTGATAGTAGCGGCAAATTCAGCAATACTATTACCATTCTTGACTTAACTTATGATTTCAGTTTCCATTTCCTCAGTCAACTTTAAATGAATTTCACAAAGTTCCTCTATTCTACCTGTTGTAATGGTGAGATTTAACATTTTCTTCATTATACTAAACCTTTTTCCGTATTGCTGTTTTTGGGACATTTCTTTACAAACTTCTTTGATGAAGACATAATTGTCCCGAATCGTCTCTAAATGCGAAAAATTAATTTCGGTAGAAGGTTCTACTATGTCGAATTCTGGATCTGAAGTTATCGAAATTGTTGGTTCAAGATAAAAATCTAAATTTACATCTATCACTGATGAATCCGTATATCAGCGTTGTGACACAAGTCCAATTTGAGCATGGTCGTGAAAAAATAACAACATATAAAACCACAGTTGATTAAAGTTAAGTATGTACAAAGATGTACAGCATTGTCATACAACACTACAAAATACTTACTTTTTTTGCTGATAGAAGAAACACGCCAAAGTTCAAGAATTCTTGCCAAATCGAAATCTGTAATCAGCTGATCAAGTTCTATTACATGAATGGCAGTTGGTTTTGGCAGTTGTATCAAGAAGAACTTCAACAAACCTAACAAGATGATTATCTTGACCTTTGAACTGAAAATCAACATGAAAATTCAGATTTTCTTGCTGCTATTTCATGAGATCAAGATACATGGAACCAGTGTCACTTTTGATATAGTTTTTTTTGGTAACGAATAGAATTAATTAAACTATAGACATTATGATCATGAATATATTTTTCCAGATATTTATGCTGCAAAACTTCAATGATTGCACCAGAGCGAACACCACAAGCTACAAGTAACCTTACATCTTTGTACATTTTTGAAGTTAATTTTCAATAATAGGATACGAGAGTAGCAATATTATTCACGAGTTTATGATTATGCTGGTCTTCGACCTTGGTAATATAAACGAGATTGTCATTTTTCCGGTGGTAAACATTAACACGAAACTTGCAGTCATCGGTATTATGCCCAGTATTATGACTCTCTATTGTATGTGCCTCCTTTTTTGATACGTATTTTCGATTTCTTGTATATGCCGTCGAGGTATACCATCTTTTTTATCCTTTTCGCTATGGATGATTGTAAAAGTAAAGCCTTGCTCCAACCCATGATTTTTAAGCCATCTAAAAATAAAAAAAAGTTTAGTATTTTTTAACAAAGGCTATAACACTTTTAAGAACTACGTATTTGTTAAATTTTGTTCAATTATTGAAAACCATTTCTGGTACTATTGGGTAAAATGATCCATCTCAGTCGTCTTCAAAAATCTCACTGCCTTCTAGATTTTTAGTTAAATTATCACGGTCAAGTGGTTCTGATAGTGTTTCGCACGTTTCTTTTAATAGCACTTCAAAAGAGTCATCCTGGTTTTCAGGAATATTATTAAGAGGAAAATTGTGAGCCGAAGAGGAAAAAGAAGATTGAAATATAGTGTAGGAAAGAGATGTCATATTATGCATGACGTAAAACAAGTACGACACGTTGATCGTTTCACTGCATATTTACTTTATAAAACAAAATAATTGGCACGTGTTTATAAATACTGTCATGAGTAGTACATGATCATATATGATCACGTGATGTGGTGCACAACATCACCGGTGTGATTTAAAGGTTTCGTAAATTTTTATCAAGTATATCAACAATATTATGTCATTAAATAAACAGATGTAATCCAAATTTTTTTTTATTTTTCCAGAATAGTTGAAAAAAAAACTGTATAATATATATGGAACTAATATTGGAGTAACGTCTTTCAGTAAAGTAAGAAACAATTTTATCTTATATTTTTTTAGGTTACACATCTCTTTTTTTTATTAAAAATAAAAAACAATAAAAGTTTTATCCAATAATACGTAGTCTATTTTTTACTGTGAAACTAACTTCACTAATAAATCTATATATCTATTGTGAAATAATTAAGAAGATTTACAAATATCAACATAAAAACTTTTATAATGGAAAAAATTAAAGAACCAGAAAAAAATTCAAGTTATATACAAACTCTTTGGCAAATTCATTGTACCAATGCCATGCTTCAAAAACTTAACAAAGGTGACTATGAGATTGACCCATCTGATAATAGATACATAAAGGGCTACTCAGTAAATTATAAAAAGGCTAAAGGTGTCTCCTGTTTTGTACCTTTGGATATACCTTACAATGTTCCAACCAGAAGTCTCAGCAATCTGGAAATTCCTTGTTACTTTCTCCCAGAAAGGACACCACTTGCTGAAGGATTGGTTTTGATTTACACTTACATGATGAAACTCCGGTTTCCATCAGGTATCCAAAAAGGGTTGCATTTCATTATTGCACCTACAGTACACATGACAAAAGAAAACTATGTACAAGTAGTAAAGAATATGGATTGGCATTTGTGCACCATTAAGGCCTCTATAGAAATGAATGAGCTAGTATTTTTTGATGAAGACCTTGATAATGTAGAAGACTTTCGAATGATTGAATTATATTGGCTCATGGAAATTTGGTATGAGAAGGCAACGAACGACATGGATCGTCTTTATGCCAACGATATTCATACATGGATCGCTCTGGACAAACCATCCTTCCAAGATCTTCTTCAACATGAGCCTCGCGCTTATATTGTGTTCTGTGCCCTCGCTAGTATGAATGCTAATACGCCTGTCTCATATGTGACACAGCTGACATACCAAGGTGAAATTTTGGGTGAACTGGAGGACGCTTTCGGGTGGAGAGAAGCAGAGTTTTATGATAATTCTATGGTAAATACCAATTAGGTTTGGATCTTACATCTGAGAGACCATTAAATATAACAAATTTATTATCTGATTTGATTATTTGCTAATAGGATTTTAAAGTTGTCCATACTGCTTTTATGACTAGTGAAGACAAAGATGAAATACTTTACAAACTTCCTCCTGACGTCGAAAAGTGGAGTCAGGGACAAGTTATTAGTTTTCTAAGGCTACATATTAATGAAAAATATATCAAGAAAATCCAAGAACAGGAAATAGATGGTTCGGGATTCCTTTTATTGACTGAAGAAATACTTACACGCAAACCAGGTTCATTCGAATTTCCATATGGACCTGCAATGAATATTACAAAATTGATTAAAAAACTCAAAGAATCAAAGAGGCAAAAATGGGGTGAGCATTAAACTTCTTAATACGGAACGAAACTAGAATCATAAAATTGTAGTTTATTTATAAAGCAATATATTTAGTCTTTGATCAAGATATAATCAAAAATACAATTGAATGCGCGATTGACAGTACAAGAGAAACTGAAGTCTTACTTAGGATTTTGATGACAGGAAATGTAGTAATTACTTTTTTACTTTTAATCATCTTCAAGTTTCTGTGTTATATAAGTATATATATAATCTAATGTTAGTTACAATAAAATTATGTGAATAGTTAACATTTTAAAATGGGATTTACTTATTTATGTTTGTAATGATAGTACATCTGTTATTCAATTATCCTGGCTAATGTATAACGCGATAGTACATGTGCGAATTTTTGCATACAAGATATTTTTATCTGACACAAAACCCCTTAGTATAGATAATACATAGAAAATAGGTCTACGTCTTATATATCAAGTTTATTTTTTCATATTTCCCTTAACCGACTGGCTATGATCATCTCAGCTGTGCATAACACAATAATGAGTAAATATTATACAATCCAGTTTCATTTGTTATCAATATTTCGTTAACTAATTTATCTTTTTGGACTCATGTTGATCGCACGAAAATAATTCAAAATTTTGATTGGCCGAATTATAGACTAATGATCACTTGCGCTTACTCAAAATCGAAATGGTAGTAGGATTAATTTTGGGATCTCGTTGCAAATAATACAAAGAAGCTCATAACAAAACGTTTTTACAGTTTTGACATCTACATGTTATAAATATTAAGTTTCTCTAGTCAATCTATAATTATCTGCATTTCGAGATTAATGTCATATATGATCCTTAAAATAATTTCCTGTGACTGTGACAGAGCGGAGTTTGAAAAAATCTTTATATGAGGTAACCGTATGATAAATCATACATTACGTATCAGATTTCTCAAATATCTTTTTAAAACGAAAATGACTTGTTTATATAATGATACAGATTTGGATTCGTATTCTTCTCATAGTGCAAGCCTTACTACCACCCCTACTACCGTAACTCAGAAGTGAGTAGTTATATGTAAACTCACTAAATATTATTAATATACAATATTAAAAAATCACCCATCTAAAATATCTTATTCAATTTAGTTCCACTATTTCAACTACCACGTCTTCTCGGTCGGCTCCAATTCAGTTGAGCAAAGAGCTCCTTAAACAAGCGAGAGACCGCTTGCTTGAATTTCAAAATGAAAAAATGGAAGCGAGCGAGGATGCGGAGCCAATCATTATCGCTCAAAATGTGTCCCTCGAAGCCTACATCAAGTATATCAAAACTGAGCGAAAGCTCCCTATTAGAATTCGTTTGGTCAATGGGAAAATTATAGCTCATGAAATACCTCTCTCATCACATGGAGCGGTAGCGAACAGAATCTCTTTCTTGATACTTGCTTGGAATAATCAATTGCGTGGCACAAACGAAGAAGATCTTATTGTTGGATCGAATTACTATACTGCTGATCTTACAATTCGACCTCTTGGACTTTCTAGACCTCCGGTTGGCTGGGGATCTAACTCAGAGGGGAGACCATATCCAACACTAGTTGTCGAAGTTGGCAACAGCGAGTCTATCCCTAGCTTACATGATCTTTCAACAGGTTACTTTTCCCCACAAACAACCATTCAAATCTATATTGCGATCAAAATATTTCCCACTCGTCACGATGGTACAAGGGCAATGCTTGCACTGCGCTACCTACGTACCAATCAAAATAATACGGTGCCAGACATCATCATATCTTTTGGCACAGGACATCTCCATCATAATACAATAGCATTCCTTACAAATAGAGCGGGTGTTCGACTCGCTAACATCACTGGTGTCGGATTTTCAGCAATTGCATGCAACGCCCCTCGTATTCCGAATTATCAATTGCATATTTTTGCCATTGAACTTTTTAATGGTGCTTTTGGCGGCATCCCTGCTGGTGCAGTTAATGGATTTTTTTTGGATTTATGGGAATTACAAGATATAGTATTGAATGATTTTTAGTAGGAATGATTATATAAGATCTTCATATGACCAAACTTTTCTTGGACAATCTAGACATTTTTTGCCGATCGTGCACTCAAATATAGTAGCGACTCCCGAAGAGATGCAATACGCATGTGAACTTTATTGCTTTATTGGCTGATATATCAAGAATTTATACATACAAAATTTATCAAATAAAAATATCGTTTATTCTAGCCAGCTGAATTTATTTGTAATTCGGTCAAATTTTAGGCTTTATTTTCGGGTTCGTTACATGCATTATTCGACACAATTATACCAATTATTTTTTAGTAAAAAATTTCGAAATAAACGTGCGCGTTACAATTTCTAACGCCGATCACTTTTGCCAAGAAAAATATTTCGGAAAAATTATTTAGTTACGCATTACACAGAAAAAAATAATTCACATTGTACGTTCCTCTAATCAAAAATCTTTATTAATAAATATACGATAAAAATAGCATGATTAAAATTATTACACAAAGTACTTTATTTATTTATATATACGGAGCAGACCAAAAGTAGCACGCCTAAACATAAAAAAAGATTACGCGAGGATAGTAGAAAAAAAGAGCTGCTGAGTCTAAAAAAAATAATTGATGAATTGTCTACCGAAGATTTGGATGAGTCGAAGACTCTGGGCTCTGCCCATTCTGTGGAAAATATTATCACACAATCAAGTTCGGTATCTACTGCTGAAAATAATTCTGATCTAGTTGATTTTTTCAATCTGTATCGCTAAGTTGTAAAAGCCGATGATAATAAAAAAACCGTTCAAGATGTTATTAGAGCCTATTATAATTTTGGACGAGATCTTAAAAAACGCCTCAAGCACCATAAAAAAACCCACAAAAAACAAGTTGCTCAGATTTTAGTAAATGATGAGGTTAGGAGTCAACTCTCCAAAGAAATAAGTAATAATGCATTGTGTAAGAAAATAGAGAGATGCCGGAAAATTTATTATTTTTTTGATGCTATCGGTGAGGACAAAATAGGTAGAATCAGATCTTTTACTGCATCGTCCATTTTTAAATTAAGTCAGGAAAATATCGATCATGTAATACTTAACATTACGAAAAAATCGAAATAAACCACACTGTCTAATTACTGCGCATAGTGTAACCATGATACCAGTGTCATGTTCTATTAATAAAGTATTTTCCCGTATCGGGTTATAAATGTTGACTAATAAAATTTCGTACATAAAATAATATATAAATGCATGATATAAATTTTATGCCTTTGCTGTTATCTCGATGCCTTTTTCATTTGGATTGAATAAGCAATTAATATAATAAGATCCTTCTCTATATCCACTCCTTATAGATTCCCTGTGATATTGGCTACATGCTGGACATAATGATAATGAATCAGCTATTTTATATGCATCATCATGCAGGCCCACACTGATTACGTAGCTATCAAAATAATTATCACTATCTCGCAAAGATATGTTAGGATACCGTTCCAATACCTTATTAATAATGTGGGAACGATCATTCTTTGGATTATCTGGTAGGGTCTTCTTTGCTTCTGATTTTGTTTTCAAGTCAGTGGACTTGGTTAATACATTCATTTTAGTTGGAGTACTCACCCCAGTTTTTGTCTGATCGTGAACGGTGTTCACGGATTCTGTTACTGTCATGCCTGCTTGCGCTAAAGTTACTTGATCTACAATATACTGGATTTGCAGATTAGTAAATCTTAAAATAGTATCGGCACTGTAGATAACTTGATTAATCATATGCCATCCTATTCCATTAACTTTTTTCAAGGTTATAGGATCATAATCCCATCCGAATAGCTTAAGAATTTTTCTTGATTTGCTTGTTATCTTACGTAAATACTCGTCAGAAATACCTGTAAGGTATGGTTTCATTTCGTTATAAATTTGGCTTCTTGCGGTTTTATCCTTAAGATTCTTATCTTCGGCCCTAAGATTTATAACCTTATCTTCGAATTTTTCAGAATAACGCCCCCAAGATGAAATTTCTTCCTGCTTAGCTTTGATAGATTTTTTTCTTGCTTTACTAGCTTGATATAGCAAATGAGCAAGCTCAACAGGTGCGGAATTTGAAGGACCATTATTAGCGAATCTAGCAATGTTAATAAATTCGATATTACTCCTTCTATAGTGTTTACCAAAAATCCTTGTAACAAACCTTGTACAATTTCAGTAATTAAATTTGAATCCCCGATAGATTTTTCAGATAGATTTTGTACAGATTCATTTGATGAAGCCTTTACTTGATCGTAAACACCGTTCACAGTTTTTGTATCACATGATATAGGAGATGATATCAACTCTTCTAATTCTCCTGAAGTGTCTTGTTTTTCTGAGAATACTTCTTGAGCCTGAGAATCAGGTGCTTCATTATTTCATAATAACTTTTTTTCCCGGTTCCTTTTTCTTATCATATCACTAACCCTTTTCTTTTCTTTTAAATCCAGAAATTCAATGATCTCCTTATCTTCCGGTGATATTGATGAGTCAAAGACTCTGGGCTCTGCCCATTCTGCGTGGATAGGAGAGCCGGAGATTTGAGACTTCGTCACTTTTTGTACATCAGAATTTGAAGAGTTATCAGATATATTAGACGCGGGAGTATCATTTTCACTATGTAAAAATTCTATCTGTTTAGGAGTACCGTTTGAATTTTCCGTTTCAGTAGAGATGTTTTGAATTGAAGATTGTCCGATTCCCGGGATATCATCATCTAATTTAGATTCGGAGGTATCCTCACTTCGTAAGACAATTAGATCGCTCTTTTCTTTATCGGTTTGTGACTGTTTCTGTTCCAAATTTGAAATTCTGACGTTGAGTTCAGCATCTCTTAAATTTGCGTTCTCTGCATTTTCTTTTGCAGATCGTTCTAATTCCGCAATTCTAGCTATAAGTCCTGTTTCCTTAGTCAAGAATTCAGCATTCTCCCGTCTAAGTTTATTATTCTCAGCTACAAGCTTGGAAATCTGTTCTTCTAATGAATTGATTTTAGATTGTGTGTTTGCCATTTTTTATATAAGATGCAAATATGTTCAAAAGTTTGAGAAATTACGTGCGCGTTCTTTTCAGAACGCCGATCACTTTTGCCGGAAGCGAAGCTTCATTGTTTCACAATAGAAAATTCTCGATCAAATATGGTATACATACAACGTAATAAATTCCCGAAATACACATGCAAAAGTGAACATGATCATTTATATGAAATCGGCCACCAGGGCCAGCTTTATTGATATATAAATAAAATGCATGATAAAGTCTTGTTTATGAAAAGAATATTATTCCCACATAGAAAAGGATATTGTTTAACTATCCTCTGCATTTCTACGTAATCTAATCCCTTGTGCATGGAATAGTAAAGATAAGTTGACGATCAAAAGTTCGGAATAAAAAGCAAGCAAATATTGAATAAATACATACTCGTAAAGTTAATATCAATTCTACAAAATTAAAAACATTTTCCATCAACTTTTTGTACTGGTATTTCAGCTCGTAACCGATATACGCGATGCACATCATCACTATCTCTAATGAGAATGTTTAGGTGGATCTTTCTACCAGCTACTTGAATACCGATAATACCAAAATCATCTTTGTCTGGCTTGCACCTGAACCCAGAAAAGTCCATCGTTCATCTCCCGCCACAATTTTACTTCATCCATTTCTTCTTTTTGTTTGGTGCAAATTTAGTAAACACCAATTCATACATCCTCCCCTTGTGATTGATCATAAACATTATATCAGGCCGTTTTCCTGATTTCCCTCTCCTATCTGCACTCGCAACACTTTGTCGTTCTGAAATAAAAAACATATAAATGTATTCTGAAACAAGCCTGTTTTCTCTCATAACTTACGTGCTGACTTTCCGATTGGAAGTTCCTTTAGTGTAATTTGGTTTATCGTAAAATTTTGTGGTTTAAATGTATAGCAAGGTCAAGGTAGTATATGCCATTATTAAAAAAAAAACAGCAGGCGTTGAAGCGTATCCATCTGATCGAGCGCACTCTTTACGGACAGACTCCCAAAGTATGGTAATAACGTCCCCGCTTATTCAGATGAATGACCTCAGTTTTTTCCCGACCTTCAACTTAATACCTAGCAGACGCTTGCGCAGGGGTTGTGTATGAAAACATCCGCAGAATACAAGCGAATAACCTCAGTTTTTTCTGCTCGAGTAAACCAGCTATGCTTTCATAAGAAAAAATTTTTTCTCGGAATTTATATTGTGATCTGTGGCTAAATGTTGATCTGCACAAATTTATTTGAAAATTGGTTATTGTATCACGCGAACATTCACGAAACGTCATTCGCGCGAATAATTAGTTGCGCAAGGATTTCCCCCCAAAAAATAATGATACTTTAGATTTTTTTTACCAAAATTCTTTAAATTCGAATTTTATTTTTTATAACGGCTTATTTATTTTTACGTATCTTTGCGCCTAAATAGTTCAAAACTGTGACCTTTTAATTTTCAAACGCGTTGTGTTAAATACCAATACCTAGACTACATAGCGTACGAGGTTCGCGAAGAGCAAAAAAGTTTCTTGAAAAATAGCAAAGATCCTCGCCCGGCATATTTCTTTACGAAGTTCAAATATCGCAGTAAAAAATCTGGTTATCTCGATTATGGGTTACGATTACGTGAAGCTTTGCAAGACGATCCCACTTCGGAAAAATTGTTAAATTTAAAAGAGAAATTGGATACTTACGAGTATAAGGACGACTGGGAGGAGTATGAGGATGAAAAAAATAACCGGAAAGCTGATGTATGTTAATTTTTTATTTAAACTTAAGAAACCGAGATGGTACTTACAAAGCCAATATCGAATAATAGAAAAAAGTAAAGAAAAGGAAACGCCAGGCACATGTCGGTTTCCATGAAAATTTAGACGAAAGACTTGAAAGTAAAAAACTTCGTTGGTTTGATTCGGAAGAT
Source organism: Diversispora epigaea (assembly GCA_003547095.1). Taxonomy (NCBI): domain Eukaryota; kingdom Fungi; phylum Glomeromycota; class Glomeromycetes; order Diversisporales; family Diversisporaceae; genus Diversispora; species Diversispora epigaea. The sequence continues at coordinate 240,025 of PQFF01000399.1, forward strand.
GATGACGATGAAGCTACAGTTGCATCAGGTAATTTTCCTGAAAAGTCACGAGAAGAGGAAGATGAGGATGGAGCTTCTTCATCTGCTTCAACGAAATCTATCAATGAAAATCAAAGTGGTAACACCGATAATGAGATCAAGGATGATATTGAAACTGAAGGAGAAGTTAATAAGGTAAGTAACTTGTAACAAAAATTCAAACAAAAATGCGTTTATAAATTATTGACTATTTTTCACCGTGCAGGTTATAACGGATTTCTTAGGAAATGTTGTTGAATGCTCAGAGGAATCAAAAAATATTTGGTCTGTGTATACGGAACAATGATTTGATTGATCTCCGTCCATGTTCACCCTTGAAATGGATACAATAACTGAATCATTAATACCTGTGAAGGTGCACGAATTTTTAGTAAATTTTTTTTCACAAAACATCTCTGATGAAGAATGGCAAAATAAAATTGATGACTTGCAATCTCCGGAACCAATTAACTCTTTATTAATCTCAGTAGTACGAATTTTGCGTCGTACCTTGCCTCAATTGTAAGTAACTAGATGCGCAAGCAATTGTAAATAATTTATACGGAGTAAACTAAACGTGACATGTTAGATAATCATTTTTTTATTAGTATAGACATTTCAAATCTTGATATGTTTTCCGCATGTAAAAAAATTCTAAGTTCCTAGGATAATTAATATTCGAAGGGTGTGATAAATACACTCCCTAACCCCTGCGTAGGGGTGAAAAATCTGTTGGTGATACTGGGGTAGATATCTAATAATTAGTTGCGCACGTTACTTATCAAAAAAAACCTTAAAAAAAATCATAGATCTATACGTTTGCTACTGGGGTAGATTAGTGTACATGATGTACACAAGATTTTTGTGAGGCTTGTATTTTTAATAATGTCACCGTTCTACTATAAAACAGCATTTGAGACACTTCAGGAATTAAGAAAAAGTGGAGAAAGGAATCCGGAGTTAGTAGTGACCCTGGGAGGAAAAATAATTTATGAAGGTTATACAGGAAAACTTGGCGATGAAGGTGTGCAATAAAATAAAATATAGTTGTTAAGACAATATTTAATTCGTTAAATTCATAGAATTCATTTTACATAAACTTTACTTAGTATGGTCTGTATACGAACAAGTTTTTATTGCTGCTTTAGATTATCGTAATGATGCGTTGGCTGAGGTATCAAAAATAATATTTATTTTTAATGATTTACAAATATATATAAACTATAATCAAATAATATACATATGTATATATATCAACTATATCACTAATTCAGACGTGCTTGGAAAGACTTGAGAAAAAATTTCCAAAATCACCACGAGTAAAAATATTAACCGGAATGAAGTTAGAAGCAGAAGATAAATTGGATGAAGCATTGGAATTATATGATGAAATTTTAAAAAATGATGATTCAAACATTGTAGGTTATTATATGGAAAAAAAAAAAAAGAAATAGAAATTGATTATATCAATCGAATAAAATTATTTATTGTTGATGTAATAGGCAACAATTAAGCGTAGAATAGCTGTATTTAAAGCTAAAGGACAAGATCAACGAGCGATTGAAGCGTTAACTCATTATTTGGATGCTTTTTATAATGATGCAGAAACATGGTTGGAATTATCATCATTGTATTTGAATTATCATTTGTAAGTGTGTCAAAATTTATCAGAATTTTTGTTAATAATAAAATTAATTTTATTAATAATAAAATTAATTTTATTAATAATAAAATTAAATTCTATAATATAATAAAATATAGATATCAGCAAGCAGGATTTTGCTTAGAAGAACTTATTTTACTTCAACCACAAAATCATTTGTATCATTTAAAATATGCAGAAATTTTATATACAAATGATAATATCACGAATATTAATTTAGCTTTAAAAGAATTCTGTCGAGTTCTTGAATTATGCGAAGATCACGTTAGAGCTTTATATGGAGTTAAATTGGTATTTAATTTAATTAACTAATTATTATAAATTATATATATATATCTATTTAATTTAATTAATTAATTATAAATTATCATATTCTTTACTAACTTTATAATATATTTTTATTATTATTTTTTTTTGTAGTGCACATCTCGACTTTTAAATTTATCATCATCATCATCAATCGATTTTAAAACTATTTCTGATTTAAATTCTTTAGCTAGTGAACGTCTTTCAAAAGTATATTCCTTATATAGTAAAAATAAAGTTGGTAACTCAAATAATGAACTTCGTCAAATCATTCATGATTGGTTAAATGAATCTGATAAAAGTTATTAGCAACTTATTTTTAATATATATTATAATACGTAATACAATAATATAATAGAATGATTTCTCCTTTCCTAATTTATTTAATTTACTTATTAAAAATATCTATTAAATATTCATCAAGAAAGATAATTAATCAAAATAATCAAAATTGTTTGCGTTAAATATTTACTAATAAAATGTTTACTAAAATGCTTTAGATGTTGTAAATCTTTCTTTCACATATATACTGTATATATATAACTTCCATGCACAGATATATACAAATATATATAAAAATTATATAATCAATTCATACATACATACATTAAACTTTACTATTTATAAATAGAATTTGTGCCTTTTCTTAAATATGTTAAAAGTACAAAAATGAATGAATTAATTTAAATAAATTTACCTATTTAAAGAAAAAAAAAGATGTAGAATAATATTGTGTATGTAATAAAGGAATGAATCATGTTTTTAAATAAAAGAAATAGTGTGAAGAAAATATTATTAATGTAAAATTTACACTATTGGTGTAATTAAATGTAAAATTATTTTAGGGAGAATGCCTCAAAATAGTTTATCATGTCAAAAAAGAGTGTTTAACCGGTATTACAACAATTATTACTACCCGATGAAGGGTCGAGAGGTATGGTATTTCCCGGTTGCAAATGCATACCTCTTTTGATTCCGTTTGCCTAAAAAAATAATAATCCGAATCATGAAATTATTAGAGTTATTTTTATTTTTAAATAAATAAATAGATGAATAAATAAATAAATAAATAAATAAATAAATAAATGAATAAATAAATGAATAAATAAATATATATATATATAAATATATATATATACTAAATTTATTTTAAATCAAACCTCATTAGTAACATCAAAAACTCCTTGCTTAATTTTTTCGTAAATGTCTTTTGCAGTATCGACGTATGCCTACAATAATAATAATAATAATAATAATAATAATAATAATTTATTATTATAATTATTAGACGTATATAAATATATCTGATGAACGAAATAAAATAATAAAAAATAATATATATATATATATATGCAAAATTGATATTTTACATCTTCAACGTTTTCAGCCGTCTTTGCGGATGTCTCCATGAAAAATAATCCATGTTGTCGAGCAAAAGCTTCGCCTTCCGCATAAGATACTGCACGTTTAGATTCGAGATCACTCTTGTTTCCAATAAGCATTATTGTTGTATTGGAATTGGAGTGTTGACGAGCATCGTCAAGCCAAATGAGAAGATGATCAAAAGTTTCGCGTCTTTCATGTAATAAAAAAATGGTTATTTATAAAAATTAATGAATAAAAAAAGATGCAAGAACGTATTAAACACGATTATTGTCATATTGTCAGCAATTTACCTGGTGATGTCGTAAACTGATTTTATAAAAAAAAAATTTAGCGTTGAAATTCATTATGAATTGGTAAAAAAATAATTAGTTTGATTGTTTAATTACTTACCCAACAAGGCCCCAGCGGCACCACGATAATAACTTCTCGTTATACTTCTAAAAGATTCCTGCCCGGCCTAATCAATAAATCAAAATAAATTGTTCAATATTTTTTCGAAACAATAAACTAAATAAAGAAATAACCAAAATCGATCTTACCGTATCCCAAATTTGAAGTTTAATTTTCTTTCCTTCAACCTAAATAAATTTTACCCATTTAAACAAATCAATTTATCGAAACAAATGTTAAACCGAAATTATGAATATGATTTTAACGAAAGTTCTTACATCCACAAATCGAGCTCCAAATTCCACCCTGAATATAATTATTATTATTTAAATGTTTTAATGAGTAATTAAATAAATTAAAGAAAACATTACATATAATTACCCAATAGTTAAGTCATGAGCCGGTTGAAATCGTTTATCCGTGAATTGTAAAAGTAGGCATGACTAAGCCACAATTTTAAAACCAAAGTTAAAAATTTCCTACGTATATCGTTCAAAATCCTTGATTCTCGTATTATCATCGCGCAAGCTGCACAAATAGACACAATATTGAATCTCAATTGCAGCGACAAGGTTTTTTTTATATATTTTGGGCTTGTTGAACAGTTTCACATTTGATCCAACCAAAATTATACTAAATTACAATCTCGGTCCCAAAAAAAATTTGTAAAGTACAAACTTGAGAAAAATCGGATCTATAATACCTTTCCGACACCTATTATCATATAATGATATTTATAGTCAGACGGGTCATTTTTTCGAACACGATTAAAACTAATGAAAACTATTTATTGTTAAATACCTGTGTCCCCAATGATAATGTACTGTTCATCAAAAATGCCAAATAGAAAAAAAGAATTAAAGTCTAGAAAAGGTCTGAGTACAAATAATTACAATGATAGAATTCAAACCTTTATAATATAATCGTAGGTATAGTTCGACATTCTGTGAAAATTAAAATCTAAAATGACTAGAATGAACGAGTAAAAGTTTGCTTGGCCGTAAAATAATAAATGTTAAAATGTGTGAATTACGGCAGTCAAATATGAAGGAAAGTTAAGGGGATTGGAGAATAATGAATATGTAGATTGGAAAAGCAAATTAGACTGTATTCTTATATTATCTTTTAGAGTTGAGCACGTGGACTAAAACTCACCTTGTATTACCGACTTTATAATTATGTCTCGAAAAACATTAATGTATGCTCCTTTTCGCTGATACTTTTTCAAGGCGATTAGTAATGAATAAATTACCAAAACCAGATTTGATATTAGAAAAAAATTAAGGATAAAAACCGCCACATCACATCATTACAAGACTGAAAAAAACTATAATAGTTGATTGGGCGACTTCGTGACGCCTATTTTTTATTTTTTGAAGACCATTAACCTACACCCTGTGTATATCCCAACGTATAATCCAGGGGGATAGTGTGCTTAAACGTAAAAAAAAAAAAATTTATTATATTATATAACTAGCCAATATTTTTTTTTCCAGTATCCACGTCACATTAGGTTAGTTAATATGATGTGAAAATGTTAATCAGTATCACGTTACGTTGTACATTTTTTAATTTTTAATTTAAAAAAAAAATTTTTTAAGAAAAAATAAAAATGAATATTGAGATTTTATTTTTATAAAGTTTAAGAAAATACATGAGGATTTAGTCTTGAGATTTCAGTTAGTCTTTGATATTCTAGGATTACATTTTGATCAGTCATAAATGCTGACCGATCTAGATGAGATATTTCAATATTGTTCCAAGTGGGACATCGACTAANGAAAAACATTAATGTATGCTCCTTTTCGCTGATACTTTTTCAAGGCGATTAGTAATGAATAAATTACCAAAACCAGATTTGATATTAGAAAAAAATTAAGGATAAAAACCGCCACATCACATCATTACAAGACTGAAAAAAACTATAATAGTTGATTGGGCGACTTCGTGACGCCTATTTTTTATTTTTTGAAGACCATTAACCTACACCCTGTGTATATCCCAACGTATAATCCAGGGGGATAGTGTGCTTAAACGTAAAAAAAAAAAAATTTATTATATTATATAACTAGCCAATATTTTTTTTTCCAGTATCCACGTCACATTAGGTTAGTTAATATGATGTGAAAATGTTAATCAGTATCACGTTACGTTGTACATTTTTTAATTTTTAATTTAAAAAAAAAATTTTTTAAGAAAAAATAAAAATGAATATTGAGATTTTATTTTTATAAAGTTTAAGAAAATACATGAGGATTTAGTCTTGAGATTTCAGTTAGTCTTTGATATTCTAGGATTACATTTTGATCAGTCATAAATGCTGACCGATCTAGATGAGATATTTCAATATTGTTCCAAGTGGGACATCGACTAAGAGCAACATATGCTTGTCCTGATGAAAAAATATTTCCATCTAATGCAAGAGATACCTTAGGTAAGGTTAAACCTTGTGTTTTGTGAACTGTTAAAGCAAAACAGTTTTGTAAAGGGTATTGAGTTCGTTGGCAATTAGTTCCATTAATTTCAAAATAATGAGTTTGTTTTGTAATATTTATATCAATTATAGATCCTCTAACAGAGAATGCAACTCGAATTGACTGTTCTGAGGAATTTATATCTGTTATAATTCCTATAGTACCATTGCATATTCTGTGTTCAATAAGGGAATTGTTGAGATACATAACTCTTGCACCTGGTTGTAATCGAATATTGGAAGGTAAATTNCAGAAATATTTCCTATTCGTACTTCTTCTAATAAATTAAAAAATTGTTCATCACCATTTTGTCGTTGAGAAATATTTAAAAAAAGTGGATAAAATAATTTTCAAGCTGTTGCATAGAATACAGGTTGACTTTTAATTGGAGGCAATTGAGCAAGATCACCAACAACTATAACATTAATACCTCCAAATGCAAGTGCATTATTGTGAAGACTTGCAAAGAGATTAGAAATAAAATCAAATAAGTCATCTGAGACCATTGATATTTCATCAATAATTAAAGTTTCAATAGTTTTTAATTCATTTTTTAATTCATTGTCTGTAAAAGCTCTTGTTTGAAAACCTCTATGTGTTGATATAATTCTTAATTTTGAATGAATAGTTTGACCATCAATATTTTGAGCTGCTACTCCAGTAGGAGCTAATACAATATACTTGGATTGTTTTTGATCAAGCATATTTTTTATCATATTTATAATATATGATTTACCAGTTCCTGCTGAACCAGTTATAAAATAATATGGCCATTTTCTATTAATATTTTTTCCCATATATGTTGAGATAGTAGATAATACATGATATTGATCTTGTGGTAATTCTAACATTGCTGTTTCAGGATAAATGTTTGGAAGAATTTTTAAATTTTCTAATTGATTTCGTATTATTTGAGAAATATTTGTTGGAAGTTGGCTATTTAAAGATTGTAATAATCGATTAAGCATTTCAATAAATTGATTATTAAAATGTGTTATTCGTGATTGATGTGTATTTATGATTTGATTTTGTAATTCTGTTAAATAATTAGGAAAGAGTGATAAAAATTTTTCGCGATATGTTTGATTTGATTCATTTTTATAATCAGATTCATTTCTTGCTGGTACTTTTAGTAACAGTTGTTGATAAAAATATAATTCACCATCTTCAATTTTAAGAAATCGGGTTCTAATTATTATATCTTTTGATCTTTTAACAATATAATTATTTAAATCATCTTGATAAATTTGTCTAGNAGATTTCAGTTAGTCTTTGATATTCTAGGATTACATTTTGATCAGTCATAAATGCTGACCGATCTAGATGAGATATTTCAATATTGTTCCAAGTGGGACATCGACTAAGAGCAACATATGCTTGTCCTGATGAAAAAATATTTCCATCTAATGCAAGAGATACCTTAGGTAAGGTTAAACCTTGTGTTTTGTGAACTGTTAAAGCAAAACAGTTTTGTAAAGGGTATTGAGTTCGTTGGCAATTAGTTCCATTAATTTCAAAATAATGAGTTTGTTTTGTAATATTTATATCAATTATAGATCCTCTAACAGAGAATGCAACTCGAATTGACTGTTCTGAGGAATTTATATCTGTTATAATTCCTATAGTACCATTGCATATTCTGTGTTCAATAAGGGAATTGTTGAGATACATAACTCTTGCACCTGGTTGTAATCGAATATTGGAAGGTAAATTGGTTTTTGTTTTGAACATTTGATTTGCAAATGAAGTATCCCAAGGTACTGAATTTACAATGTCAATTGCTTGTGAAATTAAAAATTTGCCATCAGGTACTGGTAACATATTACAGATCATGTAATTGATTTGTTGTGCATTTTCTTTAAATCCTACAATATGTGTTGTATCAAGTAATGTATCAATAGTAGAATGTGTTAAAAATTCTGAATGACGTTGTTGTAATATATGCCATGTTTCTTCAGAAATATTTCCTATTCGTACTTCTTCTAATAAATTAAAAAATTGTTCATCACCATTTTGTCGTTGAGAAATATTTAAAAAAAGTGGATAAAATAATTTTCAAGCTGTTGCATAGAATACAGGTTGACTTTTAATTGGAGGCAATTGAGCAAGATCACCAACAACTATAACATTAATACCTCCAAATGCAAGTGCATTATTGTGAAGACTTGCAAAGAGATTAGAAATAAAATCAAATAAGTCATCTGAGACCATTGATATTTCATCAATAATTAAAGTTTCAATAGTTTTTAATTCATTTTTTAATTCATTGTCTGTAAAAGCTCTTGTTTGAAAACCTCTATGTGTTGATATAATTCTTAATTTTGAATGAATAGTTTGACCATCAATATTTTGAGCTGCTACTCCAGTAGGAGCTAATACAATATACTTGGATTGTTTTTGATCAAGCATATTTTTTATCATATTTATAATATATGATTTACCAGTTCCTGCTGAACCAGTTATAAAATAATATGGCCATTTTCTATTAATATTTTTTCCCATATATGTTGAGATAGTAGATAATACATGATATTGATCTTGTGGTAATTCTAACATTGCTGTTTCAGGATAAATGTTTGGAAGAATTTTTAAATTTTCTAATTGATTTCGTATTATTTGAGAAATATTTGTTGGAAGTTGGCTATTTAAAGATTGTAATAATCGATTAAGCATTTCAATAAATTGATTATTAAAATGTGTTATTCGTGATTGATGTGTATTTATGATTTGATTTTGTAATTCTGTTAAATAATTAGGAAAGAGTGATAAAAATTTTTCGCGATATGTTTGATTTGATTCATTTTTATAATCAGATTCATTTCTTGCTGGTACTTTTAGTAACAGTTGTTGATAAAAATATAATTCACCATCTTCAATTTTAAGAAATCGGGTTCTAATTATTATATCTTTTGATCTTTTAACAATATAATTATTT
>PQFF01000399.1:263776-276973 GCA_003547095.1 Diversispora epigaea
GATTATTCACGATTATTCGCCGATTATTCACGATTATTCGTCGATTATTCACGATTATTCACCGATTATTTACCGATTATTCATTGATTATTTGTCAATTATTCGTTGCTTGATTATTTGCGATTATTCGTCAATTATTTGTCGATTATTCGTGATTATTCACAATTATTCGCGATTATTCGTTGATTATTCATAATTATTTATAATTATTTATTAATTATTCACAATTATTAAAAATTTTTTAATACAAACAATAATCAACAAAGAATTTTTTTACTATAAAATAATATATATTTCATTTTAAAATAAAAAATTTCTGTTATAATTTTTTATAATTTTATAATTCTAACTAGAATTATAAAAAATTTATGACAAAAATTTTTACAAACTTTCAACTTTAAATGCAAATATCAATACTACTGAAATAAAATATATATTATTTTGTAATTAAAAATAAAACCTTTCTTTTTATTTTAAAAATATTTTAGTAAAAAATTTCTTTATATTTTCAAATTATGAGCAAAGTCAAAAAATATAAAAAATCTTTTATTAATTATTGTTTGTATTAAAAATTTTTTATTGTTCATTGCTTATAATTATTTATAATTTTTCACGATTATTCACGATTATTCATGATTATTCAACGATTAATTATTCAACGATTATTCATGATTATTCACGATTATGATTTTGTACTCGATTATGTATTCAAGGTCCGATTATTCGCGAATTTGTATTCACGATTCCTAACACTATTGATATCTATATACAATTAATTTGATTACAGTTCTATTTATTATAACCCATACTTTGTTTCATTATTTAATAGATGTTTTATTTAGAAGGTATTTTTAATTATTTTTCAAATTTTTTTTAAGAGATTAAGAAATTTATTTAAAAGATTTATTTAAAGAATTTATTAAAATTATTATAATAATTTATTTTTTTGCAACATGTTTCCCAATTCATTTTTTTAACCATATCCAAACATAAAAAACGTACCATATAGTATTTAAAAATTATTAATAAACGGTAAAAGAAGTATGTAAAATTATTTTGAGATTTTGAAATTGCAATTTCGGAGAAAAAAGTTAAAATAATTTTTCATAGAAAATAAAATTATTTTACTTAAAACCCAAAATTTTTTAATTACCTAAATAAATTCTTTGATTAAAAATATACATAACTGGATATTTTTTTTACTTTTATATATAAAATAGATTTTGCATAAATTTTAAAAAGATAAAATATCTCAAAAATCCAAAATCAATTTTGAAAACATATGTAAACCTGACATAAAGGTATCAAATAAATCTGACTTGGAACTTTTTTAACTAGATAATGAAGATGAGCTTGTAAGTAATAATCAGTTTGTAGAAGAGTTAAGAAAAATAAAGTCTAATGTATTTGATAAACTTCTTAAAAAAACAAAATAATCAGATATATGAAAAACAAAAGAACAAAAATAATTTTATACTAAAATTGTCAAATCAACACTATGTAACAAAAAAACAGTTTGTAAAAAAGTAGCATCAGGTTTCAAAAAAATAATCACTTAGTTATTTAAAGAAATTTCCATTAATAATAAAGTAAATAATAATTACCAGTTTTTATTTAACAAAGTATTTGATAAAGTAGATTTTAGTAAGGGGCGTGCCAGAAATCAGTTGATTCAATAGAGGGGTGGGGGGTCAGCTCAAATATCAGGTATAATAGTCACGTTTATACTTGCACGCAAAATTATTTTGGGGCCCTGAAATTGCAATTTCGGGGAAAAAAGTCGAAATAGTTTTTCATAGAAGATGAAATTATTTTACTTAAAACCCGAAATTTTTTAACCATCCAGATTTGTTCTTTGATTAAAGATATATATAACTGGGTACTTTTTTTACTTCCATATATAGAATGGATTCTGCATAAATCTCAAAAAGTCGAAATATCTCAAAAATCCAAAATCAATTTTGGGAACATGTATAGTCACGTTATATATATAATGTAATATTATTGATTAATTTTTTAATCGTGACATCGTGATATGCATTTTTGTGTGACTTTTATTTGCAAATTTATAATTTTATTATTTTATTGAATTTCTCATCACAAATATTTTGAATATTTGTAATATAATTATATTATCATAAAACAAAATTTATATAAGCCATAATTATACATGTTCTCAAAATTGATTTTGGATTTTTGAGGTATTTCGACTTTTTGAGATTTATACAGAATCTATTCTATATATGGAAGTAAAAAAAGTATCCAGTTATGTGTATCTTTAATCAAAGAATAAATCTGGGTGATCAAAAAATTTCGGGTTTTAAGTAAAATAATTTCGTCTTCTATGAAAAACTATTTCGACTTTTTTCTCCAAAATACCAATTTCGGGACCTCAAAATAATTTTGCGTACAAGTATAGCCATAATTTTAGATATATCTTTTTTTATTTTATTTTTAATCACTTCTTTATTTATTCTGCCACCTTCATTTTTCATTATTCTCCATCCGATTGAACTTCACGAGAAATTCGTTCAACCTCGTGCCTCGAATTATTTCTTGGAATTATATCTTCAGCAACTAAAGCTCTCAACGGTTCGGTTCGGTCCGGTTTGGCAGTAAAACCGAAACCGAACCGAAACTTCCGGTTCGGATTCGGTTTGAAACCGGGAACATGAATACTCAAACCGAAACCGAACCGAAACCGAACCGAACCGGGTTTTTTCGGTTTAAATATTATTTTTTTTTTTTTACCTTCCAATAACGCGAAATTAATTATACAATAATTTTTTTATAATAATCCTTTCAGATCTGTATTTCATCTTTTAATATTATCTTATCCTTAAATTACCAGTTAAAATTATATTAATTTTATATTGAATATTTTATTTATTAATGAAAAAATAGATCCAANTTATCAACAACAATAAAAGATTGATCATCAGCTACAATCCAATTTATTAAATCTTCAATCCAATTCTCTTGAGTAAATATCTACAATTTATTTAAAGTTAATATTAAAAAATGAAGTTTAAAGAATTAACCTGTTTCGATTTCATGAACTACTTTCTAACCTCCATTTCTGTCACTAATTAAACTTATTCACCACAATTAGTAATATCTCCGTTTAAATTTTCAAACAGATTGAATAAATATTCACAGATAAATTAACGATTTAATCTCCTTTAAAAAAACGTTGATTTCTTTGCGAATATTTGTTCAATTTGTATGAAATTTTAAACAAAGATACTACTAAATGTAATAAATAAGTTTAATTAGTGATGGAAATAGAGTTTAAAAAGCAGTTCTCAAGATCGAAATTGGTAAAGTTGTACAGTTAATATAATATTAAAAAAATTTATACATGCCAATGCTGTTTTTGATTTAAAAAATTTATCCAATGGTCCTGAAGTAGATATTTCTGGATTCAAATTTTTATGTTCACAAGAAATATGGCTTCTTAATGTAGAAGTTGAACTATCTTTAGCAGCCTTATAACTTTTACTAAAATATAAAAGGTCAAAAGTATATACATTTAATATTTTATATATTTACATTATATACATATATCTTTCTTTAATACTCATACGCAATGATTACAATAATATCTATTTTCTTCTTTATTTAAAGTAAAAAACTGATAGATAGAGGCTTTTCTTTTATTATTGGCATTATCACTATTATTGCCGTTATTATTAATTACTGTTAAATTGTTATTGCTTGCTTCTGTTAAATTACTATTACTGGTTTCTCTTGAAACTGATGGTTCATTATGTTCTATATTTTCTTGAGAATTTTCTGATTCAGTATCACTTATAATCTCGGCCATTATAATTATAAAAAAAATAATCGTCAAAAAAAAATCTAGATCTTTATTAATATAAATAGATGGTGAAACCATGACAATATATAAACCGAAAATTTCAGTTTCGGTTTCAGTTTTTCGGTTCGGTTTCTATGAATAAATCGAAACCGAACCGAAACTGAACCGAGATATTCGGTTTGTATATTTAATAAACTGAAACCGGACCGAACCGAAACCGGCGGATTGGTTTCAGTTTTTATCAAACCGATTGAGAGCTTTATCAGCAACATTAAAATTTAGATTTAATGGAACAAATACATAATCTATTTCTGTCTCATTAGTTTGTTTTTGGGTACTTTTTGGTGCGCGATGTTCAGAATGTATATTTCGCTTATAGTTATTTGTGAATTTGAGGGTTGGGAAGTATTTTTCGCATATATTGCAACTATACTTGTACGCAAAATTATTTTGGAGCCCCGAAATTGCAATTTCGAAGAAAAAAGTCGAAATAGTTTTTCATAGAAGACAAAATTATTTTACTTAAAACCTGAAATTTTTTGACCACCCAGATTTATTCTTTGATTGAAGATACACATAACTGNATTGATCATCAGCTACAATCCAATTTATTAAATCTTCAATCCAATTCTCTTGAGTAAATATCTACAATTTATTTAAAGTTAATATTAAAAAATGAAGTTTAAAGAATTAACCTGTTTCGATTTCATGAACTACTTTCTAACCTCCATTTCTGTCACTAATTAAACTTATTCACCACAATTAGTAATATCTCCATTTAAATTTTCAAACAGATTGAATAAATATTCACAGATAAATTAACGATTTAATCTCCTTTAAAAAAACGTTGATTTCTTTGCGAATATTTGTTCAATTTGTATGAAATTTTAAACAAAGATACTACTAAATGTAATAAATAAGTTTAATTAGTGATGGAAATAGAGTTTAAAAAGCAGTTCTCAAGATCGAAATTGGTAAAGTTGTACAGTTAATATAATATTAAAAAAATTTATACATGCCAATGCTGTTTTTGATTTAAAAAATTTATCCAATGGTCCTGAAGTAGATATTTCTGGATTCAAATTTTTATGTTCACAAGAAATATGGCTTCTTAATGTAGAAGTTGAACTATCTTTAGCAGCCTTATAACTTTTACTAAAATATAAAAGGTCAAAAGTATATACATTTAATATTTTATATATTTACATTATATACATATATCTTTCTTTAATACTCATACGCAATGATTACAATAATATCTATTTTCTTCTTTATTTAAAGTAAAAAACTGATAGATAGAGGCTTTTCTTTTATTATTGGCATTATCACTATTATTGCCGTTATTATTAATTACTGTTAAATTGTTATTGCTTGCTTCTGTTAAATTACTATTACTGGTTTCTCTTGAAACTGATGGTTCATTATGTTCTATATTTTCTTGAGAATTTTCTGATTCAGTATCACTTATAATCTCGGCCATTATAATTATAAAAAAAATAATCGTCAAAAAAAAATCTAGATCTTTATTAATATAAATAGATGGTGAAACCATGACAATATATAAACCGAAAATTTCAGTTTCGGTTTCAGTTTTTCGGTTCGGTTTCTATGAATAAATCGAAACCGAACCGAAACTGAACCGAGATATTCGGTTTGTATATTTAATAAACTGAAACCGGACCGAACCGAAACCGGCGGATTGGTTTCAGTTTTTATCAAACCGATTGAGAGCTTTATCAGCAACATTAAAATTTAGATTTAATGGAACAAATACATAATCTATTTCTGTCTCATTAGTTTGTTTTTGGGTACTTTTTGGTGCGCGATGTTCAGAATGTATATTTCGCTTATAGTTATTTGTGAATTTGAGGGTTGGGAAGTATTTTTCGCATATATTGCAACTATACTTGTACGCAAAATTATTTTGGAGCCCCGAAATTGCAATTTCGAAGAAAAAAGTCGAAATAGTTTTTCATAGAAGACAAAATTATTTTACTTAAAACCTGAAATTTTTTGACCACCCAGATTTATTCTTTGATTGAAGATACACATAACTGAATACTTTTTTTACTTCTATATATAAAATAGATTTTGCATAAATCTCAAAAAGTCGAAATACCTCAAAAATCTAAAATCAATTTTGGGAACATGTATAATTGCAACACAAACGCTAATGGAATTCTCGTGAAATTGAAGGGCAACAACTATCGTAATTTGGAATCTTAAGTTTATCATGATATTAAAGAGCGTGAATTGGGTTGATAAAATAATCATCTTTTCCTTTCATTGTTGGAGAGAGAAATCCATTATTCTTATTCAAAATAATGGCGGCATCTGGAGCTCTATATTCATTACAACATTTCCGATTTTTGCATTTTTTTATATCTAATGAATAGTGACAAATCTGTATATGATTTTCAATCCATTCCCACGATATTAAAGGCTCAAGCTCATTGAATGGATGTCTCTCTTGATCGATATATTCAACTCTCACAGGCTTTCCATGTATATCATCTCTTTTCCATATATCACATAATTTTTTTCCCGAATATTCAAAATTCTGTCGTGTTAATTCTTCATTTATTACACTCCCTTGACTATTTAGATGTGACTTGAACTTTCCTACGGTGTTACTTTTTTTTTATATATATTATCTTTATTTTATTATTATTATTCTTTCTTTTATTTATTATTTATTTATTTATCCATTATTTATTGTTAACTTTATTCTTTTTATTTATTTATTTATTATTTATCATCAACTTTACTCTTATTTTTATCTTTATATTTCTTATTTCTTATTTTCTTTATTGCTTTTCTTTTATTTTCTTATTATCTTATTAATTTTTGCGATACGATCTTCACGTGTCACGTGCGATGATGATCGACTATACATGTCGTCAAAACTATTGAATTGGGTCAGACGCAATTAAAATTGAGAAAAATTGGAGTTGAGTCAAGGTAAATTTTAATTTTTACTAGTAACTGACGTAATTAGTTGAGTCAGACGCAATTAAAAATTGAAATTTTAATAGTTGAGTTAAGGCCAAATTAGTTTTGACGACATGTCATATGGGTGGATTTGTTTGATTTGTTTGATTTTTTATGGCTAAAAAAGGAAATTGATAGGCAGTTTACTAATAATAATTTCCTTTTTTAGATTTTTTAGATTTCGCAATCAAACAAATCCGCCCATATGTATATGATCGACGAATCAATTAATGGCTGTGTCGATCACGTGATTTCTGCGTCCACTTGTTCTAGAGAACAATAACCACTTGTCCTAGAGAACAACTATTTGTTCTAGATAACAACCACTTGTCCTAGAGAACAACTATTTGTTCTAGACAACAACCACTTGTTCTAGACGACAACTACTATTAATGGCATGCTATCTTGAATATACATGTTCCCAAAATTGATTTTGGATTTTTGAGGTATTTCGACTTTTTGAGATTTATGCAGAATCCATTCTATATATGGAAGTAAAAAAGTATCCAGTTATGTGTATCTTCAATCAAAGAATAAATCTGGGTGGTCAAAAAATTTCGGGTTTTAAGTTAAATAATTTCGTCTTCTATGAAAAACTATTTCGACTTTTTTCCCCAAAATTGCAATTTCGGGGCCCCAAAATAATTTTGCGTGCAAGTATAATCTTGAATACTTTTATTAAATTTTAGTGGCTCTGTAGCAATAGATAGATTATAATCAAGTTTCTTCATGTATTTATTTTTATATTAATTAATAGATTTTTTATATAACTGTAGTAGATAATTAGAAAAGGTATAAAAGGATCTTAATTTTATTGATGGTTCAAGAGGTCCAGAATGAGAAACTAAAGAGAAACACTCGAAATAATTATTAATAGCCATTAAAAATAATAGAAATATTACAATTATTAGATAATTCTTACACCTTCTTATTTAAATTATAAGATAATTTTATTAAATAAAGAAAAGAATTTTAATTCCTATACATATTTCATTTTGATCTTAAATGAATCTATCTATTATTTTCTAAATAAAACAACTGTTTTTCTAATAAAATAAAATACTTGATTGCAGTCCNGGGCCCCAAAATAATTTTGCGTGCAAGTATAATCTTGAATACTTTTATTAAATTTTAGTGGCTCTGTAGCAATAGATAGATTATAATCAAGTTTCTTCATGTATTTATTTTTATATTAATTAATAGATTTTTTATATAACTGTAGTAGATAATTAGAAAAGGTATAAAAGGATCTTAATTTTATTGATGGTTCAAGAGGTCCAGAATGAGAAACTAAAGAGAAACACTCGAAATAATTATTAATAGCCATTAAAAATAATAGAAATATTACAATTATTAGATAATTCTTACACCTTCTTATTTAAATTATAAGATAATTTTATTAAATAAAGAAAAGAATTTTAATTCCTATACATATTTCATTTTGATCTTAAATGAATCTATCTATTATTTTCTAAATAAAACAACTGTTTTTCTAATAAAATAAAATACTTGATTGCAGTCCTACTCCTAAAAATATATAAAATTAATAATTTCTATAAAAATTAATTATCAAATTCATTTCTCCCGCCTAATCTTTTGTGTAACTGTTAATTTTGAGATTACATAATTTAATCAGATTATCTACAAACCCCTGCAAAATCTTGTAATCTTGCAATTCCCCTTGAAAACTTAATACTCACCCTTATTTTCTCTCTTTTCCTATAATATTTTAAATCTATCCACATTATCTCACTTACCCTTGATCACTACCAGCTAAACCATAGTACTTTTTCTTATTAAAATACTATTGCTCTCCCAAAAGGTAGTATCAACGGGTAAAGTAATACCAGCAAGCTTTGCTTTGCTGAAATTGTTATTTTTCAAAAATATCAATATGATATTGAATCGATATCAATTTAATATTATACAATATCGAAATAATATCTCTGAAATATTTTTTATATTTATTACGACAATTATAATAAATATAAAAAATATCTTAAAGATATTATTTTGATGTTATTAAATGTCACCACGATATCAATATGATATAATTGCGATTTATTTTTTTAAAATTATTTTATTATTAAATTTTTAGAAATAATAAAATTGATATTGGTTTTATATAGAAAATATATTGTGTCGATATTATACATGTTCCCAAAATTGATTTTGGATTTTTGAGGTATTTCGACTTTTTGAGATTTATGCAGAATCTATTCTATATATAAAAGTAAAAAAAGTATCCAGTTATGTGTATCTTCAATCAAAGAATAAATCTGGATGGTCAAAAAATTTCGGGTTTTAAATAAAATAATTTCGTCTTCTATAAAAAATATTTCGACTTTTTTTCCCAAAATTGCAATTTCAGGACTCCAAAATAATTTTGCGTGCAAGTATAGTCAATATATTAAAATTTATTCTATATAGAATCGATATTAGTTTCATATGGAAAATATATTGTATCAATATATTTTTAATATTTTAAAATTTGTCCTGTTTTAATAATTATAACGATATAAAATTGATATTATTTTCATATAATATATATATGGTATCGATATACTTTTGATATTTTAAAATTTGTCCTGTTTTAATAATTATAACGATATAAAATTGATATTATTTTCATATAATATATATATGGTATCGATATACTTTTGATATTTTAAAATTTGTCCTATTTCAATAATTATAATGATATAGAAAATATATTGTATCGATATATTTTTGATATATTTTTGATATTTTTAATATATTTTCAATATTTTAAAATTCCATTTCAATAATTATAATAATATAAAATTAATATTAGTTTTATATCATATCGATATATTTTTAATATTTTAAAATTTGTCCTATTTCAATAATTATAAAGATATAGAAAATATGTCATATCAATATATTTTCGATATATTTTTGACATTTTAAAATTTGTTCTATTTCAATAATTATAATGATATAAAATTGATATAGAATATATATTGTGTTGATATATTTTCAATATTTTAAAATTTATTCTATTTCAATAATTGTAACGATATAAAATTGTAATATTTTCTATATTATTTCTATAATTATATAATTTCTATATTATACTAATATTATACTATTTCTAGAATTTTTATATTATTAACTATACAGGATGAAAAAAATATTTATTTTTATAATAAATATTAGAATCATGTTTTTCCATATTACAACCAGTTAAGCAAACGTGCACAAAATGTACCTTAGGTTGTTGATCTACAATATTAATAGGAAAAATAGTACTCCAGTCCCTTTTGTTTTTGTTTTCAAGACATAATTCAAATTTATAACAACAAAATTGATTGTTTTTATTTGATATTTGATTGTACTATACATGTCGTCAAAACTAATTTGACCTTAACTCAACTCTTAAAATTTCAATTTTTAATTGCGTCTGACTCAACTAATTGCGTCAATTACTAGTAAAAATCAAAATTTGTTTTGACTCAACTCCAATTTTTCTCAATTTTAATTGCGTCTGACTCAATTCAATAGTTTTGACGACATGTATAGATTGTACCATGTTATATAAAAAAATTAATATTCATTATTATCATTTCCTTTGTGACTGATAATTGATTTAACAATAGCATACGTTGAACCATGCTCAAATTCTTCTATCTCTATTGCATCCCCAGATTTAATTTTGATTCTATTAATTGTTCCATTTTCATTTTTCACTTCATAATATATAAAATTATAGAATCTTATTTTATTTGTTATTAATAGTCCATCTATTTTCAGACTTTGATAGGCAACATGAAGTTGAGTTTGAATATTTTCTAGATCAAAACTTTCAAATTTTTTTTTTTTTAATTTTCAGGAAAGTTTATATTTTGTATATATTCAAAAGATGATGTTATATCTAAATAAAAATTAAGTTAATATGAAAAAAGATTATAAACCAAAATAAATTTTTAAATAAATAATACCTTCAGAAATATTAGTTGAATTATTTGTTATAAACCAATTATCGAATATTTCAATTTTCTTATAATTAACATTATTATCAAAAAATTTTCTAATACCTTCCATAGTATTATATCTTTTAATTAAATCAAAATCAATTTCTTTTTTATTGGTATAGGGAGCAAAAATTTTAAATGTTCGATGTACCATTTCTTTGACTCCAACTGATATATTTATTAAATTTCCATATGAAACTGCATATTGAACAAGGTGAAAATTAACATGAACATTAGGTAACATATTAAATTCAGGAAACACCTATTAAGATAAAAATATTATAAGTTATAAATAATTATATTTTTATTAATTTTATAAAAAATTAAACTTACTTTAATTAAACATTCACTTTCTTCACGAAGCATAATATCTAGATTATTATAATCATCTTTATTTCGAAAATATGATGAAAATACTAATTTAGTACAATTTGCAATTCTAATCCAACATTCGATTATTTTTTTTATTAAATTATTTGAATTAAGGCTTGTTGCTGTTTTCATTTTTTCAAATACTTCTTTTTTGATATATTCTGGTGTCAAAAAACGTTGTAAAATAAATGGAAAAATCATTGCAAGTCGTTGGCAGTCACTCATATAAAATGATTTAGAATATGATATAGGATTTTACATTCTTGACCAATGTGATGGAAATTCAAAATATTTCCAAAATTTATTTAAATTTTTTTTTCCATTTTGTGATAATATTTCAAGTGTTGAATCCAGAAGGCGGGCAATTTTACCAGAAATTGTGTGATAAGGATCTTGTGGTATTTGTATAAATGGATTCCATTGTAATGAAGATAATGGAGATGGTTCTATACTTAATCCATATTTTGTTGCAAATTCTTTTTTTTCTTGCATATTTTTTAATAAATTATATTTTTGTCATAAGTTTTTTATTTGTTGAAGGTAACGAGTATTTTGAAGATGATCATAATTATTATCTGATAAACTTTCCCGAGGTACAAAGTAATTGCGACATTCATGGTTTGCTCCATGTCGTTTCACACCACAGAGATCATTCCCTTGGGGTAAGTCTGCAGTGATTACACCAAGACCACTAGTTATTAAGTATTCTTCACTATTAATTTTCATCAAAATACCTTTTTCTAATTTTTTTATATCACGTAAAAATGGTTGTATAAACTCACTAAATGTTGCACCAAATGGGACGAATCCAATTATAAAGTGATTTTTTAAAAGTTTTCTTTGATGAAAGGGCATATTTTCAAATTGTAAATATACTCCACCTAATGAATGATAAACGGTACGATATGTCCCGAAGTCATCATAATATAAGTCTAAAAAAAACTTTTTTACTGGTAAATTTTTTGGATTATATGGTTCTTGGATATATTCACATGGGAGAAGTTGTCTTGAGTCTATAGGCCTCGTAATGAAAACACCTGATTTTTTATATATTATTTCATTAATAAAATAATCATATTGATTAATATTATTATTATTATTTTTACCAAAAAAAATATTTAATTTTGATATTAAATTATTTTTAAAAATAAAACAAAAATCTTCTTCAACAAGCCACAAAGATTTATTGTTATTTATTTTTTTTTGTCTTTTTCTTTGTATATTATGTGGAAGTTCATTTAATTCATTATATTTTTCAATTTTTATTAGGATTTCTTTTTTATCGTTGTGAATAATTGCACGAATTTGTCCTTTCATTATATTATTTTTTGATGAATTAGACCAAAATATAACAGAATCACCAGTAAAATATGTATCTAATAATATTAATTATTAATAAATATAAAAATTAAAATTAATAAATAAAATTAAAATATTATATTATATTATATTTTATACCTTTATTATATTTTATATTGGTTATTCCAAAGAGAGGAGACTCCTACCAAATTTTTTCGTGCCAGAATTCACTCTTTTGATCATTTTCAATTCCGGGACCAAAATAAAGTAATGGAGATATTTGTGTGTTCTTCAGAATTGTAGATATATGGTCAAGAATTGAAATAGAATATGCTATTTTTGTAAATTGTGAGTTAGATAGAACTTTTTCTTTATTTATATTTACAATGTTTTTTCTAATTTTATATAAGGGGAGGTACTTATTTTGCTCTTTTAATGTTTGTATATTATTGGGTATATCTTGAAGATTAAAATCTTCATTTTTAAGAATCTTTATAAGATCTTTATAGGCATTTCTTCCTATCATATGTTTTGTAATCCAAGTAAATATCATTATAGTTGAGATATTTTTAAAATTACCCGTTTCTTGATCATCTTGATTGTTATCATTGTCAGAATATTCTTGGTTATTTCGATTATCATTATTATCAGAATATTCTTGATCTAAATCATTATTAGAATATTCTTGATACTCTTGATCCAAATCATCATTAGAATATT
>PQFF01000399.1:280930-297875 GCA_003547095.1 Diversispora epigaea
TTTCAAATTCTTTTTTTTTTAATTTTCGGGAAAGTTTTATATTTTGTATATATTCAAAAGATGATGTTATATCTAAATAAAAATTAAGTTAATATGAAAAAAGATTATAAACCAAAATAAATTTTTAAATAAATAATACCTTCAGAAATATTAGTTGAATTATTTGTTATAAACCAATTATCGAATATTTCAATTTTCTTATAATTAACATTATTATCAAAAAATTTTCTAATACCTTCCATAGTATTATATCTTTTAATTAAATCAAAATCAATTTCTTTTTTATTGGTATAGGGAGCAAAAATTTTAAATGTTCGATGTACCATTTCTTTGACTCCAACTGATATATTTATTAAATTTCCATATGAAACTGCATATTGAACAAGGTGAAAATTAACATGAACATTAGGTAACATATTAAATTCAGGAAACACCTATTAAGATAAAAATATTATAAGTTATAAATAATTATATTTTTATTAATTTTATAAAAAATTAAACTTACTTTAATTAAACATTCACTTTCTTCACGAAGCATAATATCTAGATTATTATAATCATCTTTATTTCGAAAATATGATGAAAATACTAATTTAGTACAATTTGCAATTCTAATCCAACATTCGATTATTTTTTTTATTAAATTATTTGAATTAAGGCTTGTTGCTGTTTTCATTTTTTCAAATACTTCTTTTTTGATATATTCTGGTGTCAAAAAACGTTGTAAAATAAATGGAAAAATCATTGCAAGTCGTTGGCAGTCACTCATATAAAATGATTTAGAATATGATATAGGATTTTACATTCTTGACCAATGTGATGGAAATTCAAAATATTTCCAAAATTTATTTAAATTTTTTTTTCCATTTTGTGATAATATTTCAAGTGTTGAATCCAGAAGGCGGGCAATTTTACCAGAAATTGTGTGATAAGGATCTTGTGGTATTTGTATAAATGGATTCCATTGTAATGAAGATAATGGAGATGGTTCTATACTTAATCCATATTTTGTTGCAAATTCTTTTTTTTCTTGCATATTTTTTAATAAATTATATTTTTGTCATAAGTTTTTTATTTGTTGAAGGTAACGAGTATTTTGAAGATGATCATAATTATTATCTGATAAACTTTCCCGAGGTACAAAGTAATTGCGACATTCATGGTTTGCTCCATGTCGTTTCACACCACAGAGATCATTCCCTTGGGGTAAGTCTGCAGTGATTACACCAAGACCACTAGTTATTAAGTATTCTTCACTATTAATTTTCATCAAAATACCTTTTTCTAATTTTTTTATATCACGTAAAAATGGTTGTATAAACTCACTAAATGTTGCACCAAATGGGACGAATCCAATTATAAAGTGATTTTTTAAAAGTTTTCTTTGATGAAAGGGCATATTTTCAAATTGTAAATATACTCCACCTAATGAATGATAAACGGTACGATATGTCCCGAAGTCATCATAATATAAGTCTAAAAAAAACTTTTTTACTGGTAAATTTTTTGGATTATATGGTTCTTGGATATATTCACATGGGAGAAGTTGTCTTGAGTCTATAGGCCTCGTAATGAAAACACCTGATTTTTTATATATTATTTCATTAATAAAATAATCATATTGATTAATATTATTATTATTATTTTTACCAAAAAAAATATTTAATTTTGATATTAAATTATTTTTAAAAATAAAACAAAAATCTTCTTCNTATATTATTTTTTGATGAATTAGACCAAAATATAACAGAATCACCAGTAAAATATGTATCTAATAATATTAATTATTAATAAATATAAAAATTAAAATTAATAAATAAAATTAAAATATTATATTATATTATATTTTATACCTTTATTATATTTTATATTGGTTATTCCAAAGAGAGGAGACTCCTACCAAATTTTTTCGTGCCAGAATTCACTCTTTTGATCATTTTCAATTCCGGGACCAAAATAAAGTAATGGAGATATTTGTGTGTTCTTCAGAATTGTAGATATATGGTCAAGAATTGAAATAGAATATGCTATTTTTGTAAATTGTGAGTTAGATGGAACTTTTTCTTTATTTATATTTACAATGTTTTTTCTAATTTTGTATAAGGGGAGGTACTTATTTTGCTCTTTTAATGTTTGTATATTATNTAATTTTTTTATATCACGTAAAAATGGTTGTATAAACTCACTAAATGTTGCACCAAATGGGACGAATCCAATTATAAAGTGATTTTTTAAAAGTTTTCTTTGATGAAAGGGCATATTTTCAAATTGTAAATATACTCCACCTAATGAATGATAAACGGTACGATATGTCCCGAAGTCATCATAATATAAGTCTAAAAAAAACTTTTTTACTGGTAAATTTTTTGGATTATATGGTTCTTGGATATATTCACATGGGAGAAGTTGTCTTGAGTCTATAGGCCTCGTAATGAAAACACCTGATTTTTTATATATTATTTCATTAATAAAATAATCATATTGATTAATATTATTATTATTATTTTTACCAAAAAAAATATTTAATTTTGATATTAAATTATTTTTAAAAATAAAACAAAAATCTTCTTCAACAAGCCACAAAGATTTATTGTTATTTATTTTTTTTTGTCTTTTTCTTTGTATATTATGTGGAAGTTCATTTAATTCATTATATTTTTCAATTTTTATTAGGATTTCTTTTTTATCGTTGTGAATAATTGCACGAATTTGTCCTTTCATTATATTATTTTTTGATGAATTAGACCAAAATATAACAGAATCACCAGTAAAATATGTATCTAATAATATTAATTATTAATAAANGGACCAAAATAAAGTAATGGAGATATTTGTGTGTTCTTCAGAATTGTAGATATATGGTCAAGAATTGAAATAGAATATGCTATTTTTGTAAATTGTGAGTTAGATGGAACTTTTTCTTTATTTATATTTACAATGTTTTTTCTAATTTTATATAAGGGGAGGTACTTATTTTGCTCTTTTAATGTTTGTATATTATTGGGTATATCTTGAAGATTAAAATCTTCATTTTTAAGAATCTTTATAAGATCTTTATAGGCATTTCTTCCTATCATATGTTTTGTAATCCAAGTAAATATCATTATAGTTGAGATATTTTTAAAATTACCCGTTTCTTGATCATCTTGATTGTTATCATTGTCAGAATATTCTTGGTTATTTCGATTATCATTATTATCAGAATATTCTTGATCTAAATCATTATTAGAATATTCTTGATACTCTTGATCCAAATCATCATTAGAATATTTTTGATACTCTTGATCCAAATCATCGTTAAAATATTCTTGATACTCTTGATCCAAATCATCATTAGAATATTCTTGGTACTTTTGATCCAAATCATCGTTAGAATATTCTTGGTACTCTTGATTCAAATTATTGTTAAAATATTCTTGGTATTCTTGATCCTGGTCATTATTAGATTTTTGATCCTGGTCATCATTAGATCCTTGGTCCTGGTTATTATCAGATTCTTGATCCTGGTTATTGTTAGAATATTCCTGGAAACTGTTTTCTATCATCATATTTTCTTGCTGTTGCTGATTATTATTATCACTCTCATTATACTTATCAAAATACTCTTGTAAATTGTCTTCATTAAATATATTATCAAAATGGTTATGGGATATATTAAGATTTGATGGATTATTTTTACTATTTCTAATATAGGTAAATTTTGAACGTGGAGATTGAAATTTTTTTTTGTTTTTCTAATTGCACTCATTATAAATAAATAAAAAATAAAAAAAATAAAAAATTAAGTGAAAATTTTTATTATTTGTTTTAAAAATAATTTTTTTAATCAATTTGACTTAATATAATGTAAAAATTTAATAATATAAATTGAAGTAGTTAATAAATTAGAAATTCCAATTTTCAAATATAGTAAATTATAAAAACTATGTGTTTAGGTAAGATGAACTAGAAGAATAATATACAAATTCTAAAATAGGAGTTAAGTTCACTGTATAAAGTTGTTAAACAAAAACTTGATAATTAGGATTAGGGTTAGAATACTTATATACATTTGTACTTTAACTCATCTAGTAACTGAATTTCACTTTTTATTCCACTATATATACAATGTATGTATATATAGAGAAAACAGTAGTTGAATAAAGTGTAATAAGTGTTAGATGTAGTCTACCCGTTTCTCTTTAATCAATAAAATAATAAAATAAAAATGCTATAATAAACAGATTGATATTATACAATCAAATATAAACAAATTAATGTTACACAATCAAAATTTAAAATTTTCTAAATTCATTTATATTTTATTGTTTTTAAAATTTTCGAAGTTCATTTATATTATTATTTTTATTATATTGTTTTTAAAATATTTTTATATATTAATTATTAGTAATAATACTTGTTATAATTCAAAAAAAGTAATAATCAATTATAATTATGTTATATCATATAATTAATTAAGACAACTGATTGCAATTCCTGTTAAATAATTATAATAGATATGCATTTTAATATATCATGTATTATCAATTTTATAAATTTATTTTTTACTTTTATAAGCTTTATTAAATATTAAATCTTAATATTACAGCAACTATACGATAATTGAAATAAAATTTCAATCTTGAACTTGTACCAAATCTAAAATAAATAATAATTAATTTTTAGTTATTTTTTTAATAAAATTATATATATTATTTTACTTACTAAGATGTTTGACGTTGATCAATATTGTTATAATCATCATCATCTTTAGTTTGAAATTTTCGAGGCTTTGTAAAAGTTGGTGTTTTACTATTTAAGCCTCGATTCGTCTTAAGTTCAAGATTTAATTCAGCATTATCAATTTCCATATTATTTAAATTATCTTCTTCTTGAAATAAAATATTATGAACAAAATAGACGACACTATGCCTTATTCTATTTACTAAAGGAAAGTTACCGTGAAGTAAATAGTGAGACGAGAATGCGACAACCTGGCCAGGTTGAAGTGGTATAAGGGTATGAAGTTGAGGAAAATAAAGTTCACCTCCTTGAAAGTTACCTAACGGTACTAGGCAACATAAACAATTTGGTACATCTAATTTATCCCAATGATAATTACAGTCAGACCTATATATAATCACTACCTCGGGACTAAATTTTGGTGGTGATTATAAGCAAATGTGATATTACAAAAAACTTATATATAATCACCACATAGAAAAAAGATATTACTATGGTGCAACTCATCTAAAGACCTTATAAAAATTAATTTTATTTAAAAGCCAATAACTTATTACTTAAAATAGATATTCAAAAAATAATCTGTTAAAATTGTAAAGGAAGACCATAGGTATATTTTTCACGGATTATTTTATTTTTAATATATAAAATAAAAAAAGTTATTGAAGTTTAAAGTACAGGAATATTTTATATGTTTATATATAAAAAATAATAAATTTCGGAATGTATATGTCAAGTGATTTATTGTTTCAACCAATCAGATTTTAATATTTTTATATATAATATCATATGTATATGCATGCATGGTTATGTAATGGGACGTATTTCTAAAAGAAAAAGTTTATACAAAAATCAAGAACGGGATAAAAATGGTTTATTTGTTAAAAAAAATACTGAAGAAATTGAAGAAGATAGTGATGAAAATAATGAAAATAATATTGATGACAATTGGTTTGTAGAAGAGAATGAAAGATTTCAAAGATTACAAAAATTAGATCTTACTTGGAAAAATGAAGCAGATAAAAGTATAGGCAAGCGAGGCTTATATATGACTGGAAAACTTCCAAAATCAACATATTATGATAAATATGGACCCAATGGTTCATTTACCAAAGCAGCAAAAAATAATATGAAAATTACATTTTTTACAAATGAGACAGCAAATAATCAGATTGATGAATTGCAAGAAATTAATAGTGAAGAGAATGAATTATGGAAACCTGAAAATATTAATGAAAAAATAGATATTTTGAAGAATGAACTAATTAACTGTTCAAATATTAATATTGTTGAATATAATAAAAAACGTGCAATATTTGAGTATTTGAAACATTTAGATAATAATGGCAAAGGCAAATTAAAAGCAAGTAAAGAAGCAGCACAATTAATTTTTTTAGAATCAATACCACATAAATCATATTTAATTAGAAAATGAGCAAAATATTGGTTAAAATATAATACACTTCCACTTAGTTTAAGAGGAAAGCATCAAAAAATATTTCGTTTAGTTGATGATGAAGATATAGTTAACAAATGTCATACATGGATTAAAATGCAAGGTGAATCTATAACACCAGTGAAATTCAAAGAATATATTGAAAATTCTTTATTAATTGATTGTAATATATATGAAAAAAAAACAATAAGTGTACAAACTGCAACTAGATGGTTAAATATTCTTNAGAATGAATTATGGAAACCTGAAAATATTAATGAAAAAATAGATATTTTGAAGAATGAACTAATTAACTGTTCAAATATTAATATTGTTGAATATAATAAAAAACGTGCAATATTTGAGTATTTGAAACATTTAGATAATAATGGCAAAGGCAAATTAAAAGCAAGTAAAGAAGCAGCACAATTAATTTTTTTAGAATCAATACCACATAAATCATATTTAATTAGAAAATGAGCAAAATATTGGTTAAAATATAATACACTTCCACTTAGTTTAAGAGGAAAGCATCAAAAAATATTTCGTTTAGTTGATGATGAAGATATAGTTAACAAATGTCATACATGGATTAAAATGCAAGGTGAATCTATAACACCAGTGAAATTCAAAGAATATATTGAAAATTCTTTATTAATTGATTGTAATATATATGAAAAAAAAACAATAAGTGTACAAACTGCAACTAGATGGTTAAATATTCTTGGTTATTTTTATCAAACACATAAACAAGGAACATATTATGATGGGCATGAACGTTCTGATGTGGTGGAATATCGGAAATCTTTTTTAAATCAAATATTTGAATATGAAAAATTCATGGCAAAATATGATGGTGAAAAGATGGAACGAATTGTACCAAATTTAATTGAAAATGAAAAAGAGATTATTTTAGTTACACATAATGAATGTATTTTTTATGCCAATGATGATAAAAGAGGAATTTGGACAAAATCCGGTGAACTTCCATTAAGAAAAAAAGGCAATGGACGATCAATTATGGTTAGTGAATTTTTGTGTGAAGAAATTGGTTTACTTAAATTAAGTGATGATCAAATAAAAAATTATCCAAATATTTCTGAAAGGACACGAGTTTATTTACAACCAGGAAAAAATCAAGAAGGTTATTGGACAAATGAAAAATTAGTTGAACAAGTAAAAAAAAGAGCAATACCAATTTTTAATATTTTATTTCCAAATTGTATTGCCTTATTTGCTTTTGATAATTCTTCAAACCATGGAAACTATAGTCATGATGCTTTAGTGGCAAAAAATATGAATTTAAAACCTGGAGGAAAACAACCAAAGATGAGAGATACAATATTTGGCCCTAATAATCAAAGACAAAGTATGGTATTTCCTAATGGTGAGCCAAAAGGAATGAAACAGATACTAATTGAACGTAATTTATGGAAAGATGGCTTACTGGCAAATTGTGAATTATGCAAAAATAAAGTAGAAGATATTACCCGAAATAATTGTTGTGCACGAAGAATTTTATCTCTTCAGCAAGATTTTATTTCACAAAAATCAGCATTAGAAGAAATAATACACGAAGCAGGACATTTGTGCATCTTTTATCCTAAATTTCATTGTGAAATAAATTATATTGAGCGTTATTGGGGTGCTTGTAAACGATATACTCGTGAAAATTGTGATTATTCATGGAAAAATTTACAAAAAGTTGTGCCCAAAGCTTTAGATAAAATAAATTTAATTACGATACGAAAATATGCAAGAAAAGCTTGGCGTTATATGCATTTATATCAAATGGGTATTAGTGGAAAATTGGCTGAATATGCAGCGAAAAAATATAAATCGCATAGGAGAATTCCTGATCATGTATTAAATGAAATTAAATAAAAAATTTTATAAAATATTTTTTGTATCGTTTTAAAAATCGGGTTATCAGCGATTTTCATTTATAATCATATGAAAATCACATGAAAATCACATGAAAATCACATGAACTATTAACCAGAAAATTTCGGACTCTTAGGTCTTTAGATGAGTTGCACCATAGTGATTATAAATTTTATTGACAGGCACAGCTTGATTTAATTGGTTAAAAATTAACACGTGTAATGCATAACTTAATGCATGTGATTGGTGTAATCATAAGTTTGAAATTTTACTGGCTGAACTTAACGTGTGATCTATGTTTTCAAGTCAGAAGACAATATATTACTAATAGATCATATGAAATATGTGATTATACATGGGGAAATTTCTTATAGATGGGATTATAATTAGTGGTGATAGTGATTATACATAAAATCAATATATAAGGTGATTATATATAGGGAAAATTAATATAAAAAATTTGGGACCAAAAAAAACAGTGATTATAACGAAAGATGATTATATACGAGATGATTATACATAGGTTTGACTGTACTNAATTGGTTTACTTAAATTAAGTGATGATCAAATAAAAAATTATCCAAATATTTCTGAAAGGACACGAGTTTATTTACAACCAGGAAAAAATCAAGAAGGTTATTGGACAAATGAAAAATTAGTTGAACAAGTAAAAAAAAGAGCAATACCAATTTTTAATATTTTATTTCCAAATTGTATTGCCTTATTTGCTTTTGATAATTCTTCAAACCATGGAAACTATAGTCATGATGCTTTAGTGGCAAAAAATATGAATTTAAAACCTGGAGGAAAACAACCAAAGATGAGAGATACAATATTTGGCCCTAATAATCAAAGACAAAGTATGGTATTTCCTAATGGTGAACCAAAAGGAATGAAACAGATACTAATTGAACGTAATTTATGGAAAGATGGCTTACTGGCAAATTGTGAATTATGCAAAAATAAAGTAGAAGATATTACCCGAAATAATTGTTGTGCACGAAGAATTTTATCTCTTCAGCAAGATTTTATTTCACAAAAATCAGCATTAGAAGAAATAATACACGAAGCAGGACATTTGTGCATCTTTTATCCTAAATTTCATTGTGAAATAAATTATATTGAGCGTTATTGGGGTGCTTGTAAACGATATACTCGTGAAAATTGTGATTATTCATGGAAAAATTTACAAAAAGTTGTGCCCAAAGCTTTAGATAAAATAAATTTAATTACGATACGAAAATATGCAAGAAAAGCTTGGCGTTATATGCATTTATATCAAATGGGTATTAGTGGAAAATTGGCTGAATATGCAGCGAAAAAATATAAATCGCATAGGAGAATTCCTGATCATGTATTAAATGAAATTAAATAAAAAATTTTATAAAATATTTTTTGTATCGTTTTAAAAATCGGGTTATCAGCGATTTTCATTTATAATCATATGAAAATCACATGAAAATCACATGAAAATCACATGAACTATTAACCAGAAAATTTCGGACTCTTAGGTCTTTAGATGAGTTGCACCATAGTGATTATAAATTTTATTGACAGGCACAGCTTGATTTAATTGGTTAAAAATTAACACGTGTAATGCATAACTTAATGCATGTGATTGGTGTAATCATAAGTTTGAAATTTTACTGGCTGAACTTAACGTGTGATCTATGTTTTCAAGTCAGAAGACAATATATTACTAATAGATCATATGAAATATGTGATTATACATGGGGAAATTTCTTATAGATGGGATTATAATTAGTGGTGATAGTGATTATACATAAAATCAATATATAAGGTGATTATATATAGGGAAAATTAATATAAAAAATTTGGGACCAAAAAAAACAGTGATTATAACGAAAGATGATTATATACGAGATGATTATACATAGGTTTGACTGTACTAAGAGCATTAAAATTAATAGCAATCATTGGAAAAATTCCAAAAGGTTTTGGAGCAAAAGGACCTTAAGAAAGATTTCTCAATTTCAAATACATATTTTCATAATTGTCTTGTATAAATTTGTTAACATAGGTTGATAATGGTACAAGACTAAAAAGTAAATTATCAACACATGGACGATGAGCTAGGTTGTGACCACTAGCTGTATTAGCACTTGTATATAGAAGACTAATAAATCTTTTATAAGCACCAAAATGTTCAACACGATTTTTGCAAAAATCTTTGCTTCTATGTGCTTTGTCGTCCATTAAATGAAAATAGTATTTGTTTACTGCTTCGGTAGCTTGGAATAGGGTATTTTTATCATCTATATTTTCTAAGTGAATTAAAGTTCGATTATTTTGATCCACTATACATCCTGGATTATCAAAACAG
Organism: Diversispora epigaea; assembly: GCA_003547095.1. NCBI lineage: Eukaryota > Fungi > Glomeromycota > Glomeromycetes > Diversisporales > Diversisporaceae > Diversispora > Diversispora epigaea. Next base: position 291,316 of record PQFF01000399.1, read on the forward strand.
TGAGCACTAAATGCTAAACTATTATTCTGTCTTGTTAATCTATAATATTTTAACTTTGCTGAATTCTTTAATTCCAATTCTGGAACAGTTAAATCATCTTTAATTTTAATAAAACCATCTTCAATCTTAAATGAAAAATCCTTAAGAAGTACATTCCATTTTTTTTTTAAAAGATTTTTAAGTAAAGATCTTTTAATATTGTTTGATGAATGATTATTATCATTAAACCATGATTTGAAACTGTTCTATTTTATAGTATTCCAATCAACATTGTCACTAATAATTATATTTGAAATTATTAAATTAAGATTATCCAAAGGAATGTTGGATAACTCAAGTGAATAATTTTTTATGCATTCCCTTACTAAAACTCCAGCTAATAAATTGCACAAAGGGATTTTATTCTGGATTCTAGTTGATATCTTATCAGAAGGATTAAGAGACTGACTTTTTCATAAATATTTCTTATAAAACTCCTCCTGTTCCTTAGATACCTTCCAAGAAGCATCTTGGTAACGATACTAATAATAAATTAAAAATATAATTTAAAATATTTGTATAATTCATATATTCAAATAATTTAATTGGTTAATTGCAATAATTGAATTAATAAATGTGCTTACTTGAGTTGGATTAAAAATTAAATTTTGTTCGTATTGTTGCTGTTCTTGTTCTTGTTGCAGTTGTTCTTGTTCTTCTTCTTGCAATTGTTCTTGTTCTTCTTCTTGCAATTGTTCTTGTTCTTCTTCNCTCCTGTTCCTTAGATACCTTCCAAGAAGCACCTTGGTAACGATGCTAATAATAAATTAAAAATATAATTTAAAATATTTGTATAATTCATATATTCAAATAATTTAATTGGTTAATTGCAATAATTGAATTAATAAATGTGCTTACTTGAGTTGGATTAAAAATTAAATTTTGTTCGTATTGTTGCTGTTCTTGTTCTTGTTGCAGTTGTTCTTGTTCTTCTTCTTGCAATTGTTCTTGTTCTTCTTCCTGCAATTGTCGTTCTTGTTCTTGTTCATGTTGTTGTTGTTGTTGTTGTTCATGTTGTGATTCATATTGTTGTTGCTGTTGTTGCTGCTGTTGTTGTTGTTGTTGCTGTTGTTGCTGTTGTTGTTGTATTTGCTGTTGTCGCTGTAATCGTTGTTTTCGTTTCTGTTGCTGTTGTTGCTATTGTTGTTGTGGTGAAAGTTGATTTTTCCATTGGTTATAATGAAAATTTTGAATAGTTCTTCTTGCTTTATTTGAAAATGGTGTTGGTGCCTGCAAGGACCCCGAGCAATCTATAAATAGGTCAGATAATACTAAATTAGGAAATAAGAAAGGAAAAATATAATTTTTGTAAGTAAATTTTTAAATTTTAATTAAAAATAAGCAACTTTTTAAAAATTTTACTATGATAGCTAAGCAAACTCTAATGTGACCTATTTATAGATTGCTCGGGGTCCTTGCCTGCATAATAGAAAAAAAAATAAAGAAAAAAATTAAAATTAAAAATTAAAAATTATATGAAAAAAAATACTATCATTTGATTTAAACATTTCTATTTATATTTGAGTTATAATTTAGTTAATCAAGCCACACTTAAATTATAAATTTCTTAATTTGTAATTTGACATTGTTAAATGACACCTGTGTTCAACATTACAATAAAAATGTGGCACACCAATAAAAAATAAAATTTATAACATAAGCAATATTGGTAAAAGAAAATATAACAGAAATATATCATTTATATTTATTTATTTGATAATATTATCACAATATAGTAAAACAATATTGTATTAATTAATGTATTATTTTTTGTTTGAATCAATAAAAATAGTATTGCGCCACCCGATTTCACTAAAAAATAATTCTAAAAATAATCAAAAAGTAATAGTTAATACTTTTAAATATCTAAAAATCATCTAAACTAATAAAATAAATGAAATATTATCCACTTACAACTGTATAAACTCCTTTAAAACTATATAATTACCTTTTTTTCTTGTTTAGATTTATAGAATAATAATGTGAATAATATGCTGATTTTACTATAAAATAGTTTTAAAAAGTAATAGTTAATACCTTTGAATATCTAAAAATATTCTAAACTGATAAAATAAACAAAATATTACTCACTTATAACTTTTTAAACTATATAATTATCTTTTTTTTTATCTAAATCTATAAAAACAGTACTGCGCCACCCGATTTCACTAAAAAATAGTTCTAAAAATAANTTGTTCTTGTTCTTCTTCTTGCAATTGTTCTTGTTCTTCTTCCTGCAATTGTCGTTCTTGTTCTTGTTCATGTTGTTGTTGTTGTTGTTGTTCATGTTGTGATTCATATTGTTGTTGCTGTTGTTGCTGCTGTTGTTGTTGTTGTTGCTGTTGTTGCTGTTGTTGTTGTATTTGCTGTTGTCGCTGTAATCGTTGTTTTCGTTTCTGTTGCTGTTGTTGCTATTGTTGTTGTGGTGAAAGTTGATTTTTCCATTGGTTATAATGAAAATTTTGAATAGTTCTTCTTGCTTTATTTGAAAATGGTGTTGGTGCCTGCAAGGACCCCGAGCAATCTATAAATAGGTCAGATAATACTAAATTAGGAAATAAGAAAGGAAAAATATAATTTTTGTAAGTAAATTTTTAAATTTTAATTAAAAATAAGCAACTTTTTAAAAATTTTACTATGATAGCTAAGCAAACTCTAATGTGACCTATTTATAGATTGCTCGGGGTCCTTGCCTGCATAATAGAAAAAAAAATAAAGAAAAAANTTATAACATAAGCAATATTGGTAAAAGAAAATATAACAGAAATATATCATTTATATTTATTTATTTGATAATATTATCACAATATAGTAAAACAATATTGTATTAATTAATGTATTATTTTTTGTTTGAATCAATAAAAATAGTATTGCGCCACCCGATTTCACTAAAAAATAATTCTAAAAATAATCAAAAAGTAATAGTTAATACTTTTAAATATCTAAAAATCATCTAAACTAATAAAATAAATGAAATATTATCCACTTACAACTGTATAAACCCCTTTAAAACTATATAATTACCTTTTTTTCTTGTTTAGATTTATAGAATAATAATGTGAATAATATGCTGATTTTACTATAAAATAGTTTTAAAAAGTAATAGTTAATACCTTTGAATATCTAAAAATATTCTAAACTGATAAAATAAACAAAATATTACTCACTTATAACTTTTTAAACTATATAATTATCTTTTTTTTTATCTAAATCTATAAAAACAGTACTGCGCCACCCGATTTCACTAAAAAATAATTCTAAAAATAATCAAAAAGTAATAGTTAATACTTTTAAATATCTAAAAATTATCTAAACTAATAAAATAAACGAAATATTATCCACTTACAACTCTATAAACTTCTTTAAAACTATATAATTACCCTTCTTTCTTGTTTAAATCTATAGAATAATAATGTGAATAATGTACCGATTTCACTATAAAATAGTTTTAAAAAGTAATAGTTAATACCTTTGAATATCTAAAAATATTCTAAACTAATAAAATAAACAAAATATTACTCACTTATAACCTTTTAAACTATATAATTATCTTTTTTTTAATCTAAATCTATAAAAACGGTACTGCACCACCCAATTTCACTAAAAAATAGTTCTAAAAATAATCAAAAAGTAATAATTTCAAGTCGAACTTCCTGTTTCTTTATCAGGAAATTTTAATAGACGTAATATTCCGTAAACTTTTTGGTCCATAATTTCTCCGGAGAATTACGACACCCACAGAGATCTTCGAAATAATTTTCTGGAGATTTTCGAAACGTAATATTAGATTATTAATACGTTGCGAAAAAAAATCGCATAAATCTACGTAGATTTTACGTAAAAATTTACGTTTAATTTCGAAAGTTTTCGTATTTAATTATTTTCGCGATATCAATTTTTACATTAAAATTTTATAATTATTTATTTACATATAATAATATAATAATAAAATAATTCTCTTTATTACGTTATATAATAAAAATAATATTTATACAAATAATATAAATTCTATAATATAAATAATAATAAATTTTAATTCGAATCTTTCCGCTATTCTTACATCGATGGTATTAAATTCACCTTTGATTTTCACGTACTTACGAAATTTATTTTTTTACTCGAAAAACAATTGATTCTCGTAAGATCTAAATGTCTTAAAAATATATCAAGAAAATTAATATGTCATTTGAAAATCTCCGAAATGTTACAAATAAGTAAAAATTAAAATTGTAAGAAATAAATTATATTTGCAACTTACATAACTTACATTTAAAAACTCATGTATATAATCATCTTGTCCACTTCATTTTGTTCCAGTAGCCATAATTCTCTAAAAGAAAATAAAGTATTAATTTAATTGTTTTGAAATGCTTCGATAATCTTCGAAAATTTTGTTTTTTGAAATATACAAATATGTAAAATTAAAATCGTCAAGGAATATTATAAATAAATTATACTTGTAACTTACATTTAAAAACTCGTGCATATAATCCTCTTGTCTGCTTCGTTTTGTTCTAGTAGCCATAATTCTCGATTTAATTTAATCTTTCTATATCTAAAAGAAAATAAAGTATTAATTTAATTGTTTTGAAATGCTTCGATAATCTTCGAAAATTTTGTTTTTTGAAATATACAAATATGTAAAATTAAAATCAAGAAATATTATAAATAAATTATACTTGCAACTTACATTTAAAAACTCATGCATATAATTCTCTTATCCACTTCATTTTGTTTTAGTAGCCATAATTCTCGATTTAATTTAATTTTTCTATATCTAAAAGAAAATAAAGTATTAATTTGAATCGTTTTGAAATCCTTCGAAAAAATTATTAAATCTAAACTATTAACAAACCAGTTTTAATTCGAAACACTTTGAAAAATAACGTAAAGTACATAAATAAAGTATTAATATAGTACATAAATAAAGTTAAAGTATTAATATAAACCATTGTTTAATTATATATTTTCTATAACTGTAAAGTAATTCGTAATCTTTAATATATTTTCGAAAAATAATGTTTTCAATAGTAATTACAACTCATATTTAAAATAACAAATACCCGTAGTAAAAATTAAGAAATAGTTTAACAGTGTTTCATCTTGATATAGTTAAAAAAATTTGTTTTTTTTATATGAATGACAGTTGTTTTCTTGTTATAGTTAATCTAAATAAAAGGAAATCAAGAATTTATTATAGAGAATGTATAGAAGCATACTATAAAATATACCTTGGGATTTGCATTTATAGAGAGTGCATTTAGAGAGAATAAATATAATAAGTTATTATTATGTATGTATGGTGCATTTAGAGACACTTGTAGATGTATGCGCAATGTAGTGAAATTAAGTTGTAAACAAAAAATCATATTTTGTTTATATATAATTTTTATGTTACACAAACTATAAATTAGATTTTCAAGTAATATTATTTTATTATTAAATTTTACTACAAATATTTTTTTTATATTAAGATGCACTGAATATTATTTATATTATTTGCAATAATATTTTTAATTTTCGGATAGTTCCGAATTATTTTCTTCATTATTATTTTCTTCATTATTATTTTCTTCTTCATCTTCATTTTCATATGATCTTTTTTTCATATTTTTTATTGCAAGTATTTCTGCATTTTCTCGCATTTTTTCGAGAGGTAAAAAGGTAATCTCCTTTTCGATTCTAGACTTTTTGTTTTTGCGTGATTCATTTCTTGGTGCTAGTGATGGTGACGGTGGTGGTGACTCGTTTTCAGATTCGTTCGAAGAGTTACAAAACTCTTCTTCATTGTTTAATTTAAGCTATAAAATTTGTTAGAAAACTTAGTAATGGAAATTTAAAGAAAAAATATTATTAAAGAGAATACTTACTAAATTTTCTTCATATTTTTCCTTAATAATATCCTCAGTTATCTTTACGTAACAATTATTAGGGTTAAGAATTATTTGAGTAATCGCGATCGCCCACGCTACGTGAACGTTCGGAACGTCGCATGATTCGCCCCACACTTTATCAATTATACAACTCATATAAGTTGTTTCAGGATCTTTTTCATTAATGGACTTGAAAATGTTTTTATAACATTCTTTTACGGCCGGCAATTTCTTCCATTCAGAAACTTCCTCGAACTTCGTACTATTGATTGGTGACAATGAGAAAACTTCATGTATGACAGTTTTTACTTTTACACTCAGTCCTCCCCGGATACTTCGAAGCTTTTCGATCATCTATTAAATATTTTCATTTTAATTAATTACAGATCTAAATTTAATTTAATATGTATTTTAAAGAAAGACTTTTATTACAGATTTTCTGATTGTTTTTTCGAAAAAAGACATCCATCTTTTTGTTCCCAACGATCTGTAGAATTCCGAAAATGTCTCTCGGACATATTTTTCTACAGATTCTCGGAATTCCTTTGGTGTGGGGTAGATACAAGTTTGGAAAAGTTCCTTCGCGGAGTTAGCAATAATTCGCTATATAAAAAGTTATTAGTTATAGAATATAATTATAATTGTAAT
>PQFF01000400.1:0-27966 GCA_003547095.1 Diversispora epigaea
TGACCCTACTATTAAACTCGAATATCAAAGATTAGAGCTTATTTCTGAATCCAGACCCCATTTATTTATTTAACCCTATATTGTATAACACTATAATTAATAATAAAGATATCTGTATAACATTACATCGGTTATGTTCCGGTGGTGGTTACTCGAAAATCAAAATATTCGCTAGTTTATTAATCAAAAACAGAATTCGGTCTTAGTCACCGCAGAAAATCATCGTCCCTGTCCCTGATATGTATCATATGATGGGTTGATCAATTTCACGACCTGTATTACTCATCAATAAAAAAAACTAAACAACAAATTTTTTAAAAATGGCGACCGAAATTAGTACCCAAAATCAAACCCTTCTCATTAATTACCTTGTAAGCTCACTTAAGAAAACGGTCCCGGGTTCACACGCGTATACTCTGTATTTAATTTTTACTAGATTGGAATGCGTTGAACCTTTAACCTCGTCGAAAAACATACAAAATGCCGAAACTGATAGGAACATTTTCAAACGGAGAATACTTGTATTAATAACCGAAAAGATTAAAACGAACCCTGATAGAGATGTTTTTGTCACTGGTATTGAAATACACGAATATTACGATTCCAATAATTCTTCGCTAATTGTTTATATATCGAAAGTGGATACAACAGGTTTTTGCAATTGTTCAGTGACACCAACTAAAAATTTATTGAGTGCCTACATGAATTTTTATTCAAAAAATGAAAGATCAAAATTCAAAAGTTTAAAATTTCATTGTTTTGCACGTTCACAGCCCGAATATCTATTTCAACTTTCAGCAAAAAATCCAATCAAACGTAAATTAGAAGATCCTCAACTGATAAAATGGTGGAAAAGGATTTTTCAACAAACATTTTTTGATAACCAGAATAATGCGCAGAATGATGCACGTGGATGGTTTTATCTTCCTGGGGTAAGCACTGAAAGAAATGCACGTATGCTAATCAATGATTTAATATATGGAGAAAATGAAAAGCGGGAAAACCAATTTTGGAAATATGGTTATCCATATCCTGATGCACAAAAGGCAATTGATGTAATTCCAAAATTTGAGGACGATGCTAAGTCAAGATGGTTGAGTAATGTCGAATCTGAAGATGAAAATTCTTTAACAGTAAAAGAATTTTGGGATATGATATCAATTGGAGGTGAATTTGTTGGAGGAAATCGGGCAGGATTTATCTGGGTGGAAATGAAGGGTAATGATGGTGATGGTGGTGATGGGCAGAAAATTATTTCTGCTGCAAAATCAATTAAACCAAATGAAGAAAAAATTGGAGGCCTTCTCGTTGACAACGTTACATATAATTTAACAATTAACACGCTATTAAATGAGAATTTTCAATCCGAAAGTCTCGCTATTGAATCAACCTCCAATTGGAAATGCAATTTTTTAGAACAACGTTTTACAAAAGAAGAACTAGAACATAATTTTATCACATTTATGGTAGAAAATCCATTGGTAAAAAAGGAAATTCAGAAAACAAATGTTATTCCAGTCAACAATTTGCAAATGTCCATTAAAAGGAAAAATATCTCAAACGATAGTAAAATACCATCATCGGTTTCGCAAGAAGAAACAAACATTTCCCCGAAGAGAATAAAATAAATAAATAAAGTAAATAAATAAAATAAATAAATAAATAAATAATCAATATACTTATATAATATTTCTATGAATGTTTGTTTAATAACAATTTTATATAATGAGAATAAAAAAAAATGTAAAAAACTCCAAATGATGCGAATTGCAACAATTTATTAAATTGTTTAATTCAATATCTCTCATAGATTATTCTTCATCCTTGTTTTGTGCACGTTTGAAAGATTCAATCTTTTGTTTGACCTTGTTCTTTCTCTGTTTTAAGTTCAGTCCTGATTTCTTATACTGCGGGAAAAAAAAATACATGAATTATGATGTTATTAAAAATAAAAAAAAAGGGTTATATATTTTAAATCTTTTAAGCATATCATTTTGCTAACCTTCTTGAAAACTTTGTAATCGCCTTTCTTTTTCGTAGGTGTAAATTCTGGATTGGCTCGAATCTTTGCATGAGCTTTTTTATAAATATCCTCTAGATCATCAGCAGAAACACCAGCTTCAATAAATTTAGAAAATTGACGTTTATATTTATCATCATCCTCGTCTTGAAGAAGGCGCATATAGTCAGCGACGTGACCTCCATAAATATATTTACGGAGAATTTCTGAATCAAGTTTTTTAGATTCGGCATCATATCCCGGAAATCTGTTTTCACTATGAGGAATGAATATACCACCGTCAGAAGCACCTTTCAGCACAGCAAAGACCTTGGAACCGGTTGAAGTGCGTTTTAAACCAACATCCAAAAAGGCTTTAAAGGGACGTGGAGCATCGTCGAGTGCTTCAATAGGACAAATTTTACCATCTGGTTCGGTAACACCCTCATACTTATCAGCCAATCCAAGTTTGGTAAGAACTCTACGAGCTGCAAGTAAGCCAGTGGTGTATGCTAAGAATTTACAATTAAATATTTAATATAAAAATAGATTATTCATTAATTTAATTAATTTGATTAACAAAATAATGGTTTTATGAATATAAATTCTTATAAAGCTTACCTGCAGCCCAATTGGTCAAACCAATCTTAATACCATACTTTGGTAATTCATGCGCATACGCTACTGTCAAGACATAATCACCTTCTATCTGAGCGTAAATAATTTGAACAATTACATCCGTATTGGTAAAACGGACGACCAAACGGTACTTCGGTGACTTATATTTGTTTTTGGCTTGGACAACAAGCTTCCTACGAGCATAATAATCGGTCTTGCCCTCTATTAATTATCCCAACAAAATTTAATAAATTAAATAAATTTGGTACAAGAAATTAAATAATTATCATGAACCCTTAATTCCACAAATTAATAAATTTATTTTAGCTAAATATAGAAAAATTCAGATAGGAGCGAAAGATAAATATTGATCAACATGTATAAATTCAGTTGAACTATGATATCATCATAAAGTTTATAAAGGATTCCCTAGTGTAGGTTTTTTATCCCACATCTAACTTAATAATATTCAAACATACCGCGTCTTCTACGATATTTAACTTGGTATCGTTTAAAGTAGGCTTTTAAGTAGTTTTTTTTTTTTTAAAAAAAAGGATTAATTTGTATATAATTTAATTTAATTTTACATTAATCAGATCAATTAATCGTAAAAAAAAAAAATACCTTTATTTTTTACCGCTTTGACGAACGGCTATGAAATTTTATTTTTTTTAAAAAAAATTGTATTTTAATGGTCAGCTTAAAATAATAATATGGATTACAATCTACTACAATCTAATGAATTATTCTTGTTTATATATTATGTGAGAACAGTTATTTTGATAATAACGGAGCGCAGCATAAATACAAAGATTATAATAAAAGGCATTCGGTCTGATGTAATCGAATGCAAATCGGATAAAAAAATCACNATATTGATCAACATGTATAAATTCAGTTGAACTATGATATCATCATAAAGTTTATAAAGGATTCCCTAGTGTAGGTTTTTTATCCCACATCTAACTTAATAATATTCAAACATACCGCGTCTTCTACGATATTTAACTTGGTATCGTTTAAAGTAGGCTTTTAAGTAGTTTTTTTTTTTTTAAAAAAAAGGATTAATTTGTATATAATTTAATTTAATTTTACATTAATCAGATCAATTAATCGTAAAAAAAAAAAATACCTTTATTTTTTACCGCTTTGACGAACGGCTATGAAATTTTATTTTTTTTAAAAAAAATTGTATTTTAATGGTCAGCTTAAAATAATAATATGGATTACAATCTACTACAATCTAATGAATTATTCTTGTTTATATATTATGTGAGAACAGTTATTTTGATAATAACGGAGCGCAGCATAAATACAAAGATTATAATAAAAGGCATTCGGTCTGATGTAATCGAATGCAAATCGGATAAAAAAATCACAGATAAGTTTCAAGTATTCATTAATTCGGAATTACATATTTCCAAATGCCTTAAATAAATAATTTTTTAATTAAATTAATTAATAATCTTTATTTTCTTACCATGTTTGCGAGGCAGTAGACCTTTTTGAAGAGGGAGAATCGATAAAAAAAATTTGATCTTACTATTATGTGATCACATGGCAAATATCATTGGCTTACTCAAATGATCACACCTAAAATTAGTTTGAAAAATCTTTTTTTTACAAGTCCATCATTGATTCCAGGAAAGTTGGGATCATTGGAACTTATAGAGAGGTTAATTTATATAGAGATAAATCTTTATTCAATATATATATTTATATATATATATCTTAATTATCTGGAAATTATCATTGATCAAATGAAAACAAAAAAGGGACTTCGAGGATCTATGATGCCGATCAATCAAATTTTCATTTCGAAAAAATTGATCAAATCTTACAAATCTTACAGTCCAATTCTTATGTTATCACATTTATTAGTTATCTTTAAATATTATCAAAATTATCATGAGAAGTTTATAAATAGAATTCCAATCTATTTCTATTAAAAAAGTTATATATAATTTATTAATAAAAGAATTAACATTTTTAAGATCTTAAATTATTTAACTTATTCAATAATTATAATAATTATATGTAAATTCTTTTCAAACAATTCAAGACACAACAGTGATTATATGTTTCCCCTGCATCGATTGATTAATCAATTGAATATATTAATATTTCCATTACGCTTTTGATCATATCGAAAGATCAAATTCTTCTTATCAATAAAGCCATGCGTTAGCTATAGTTATCAAATTGCTTTTTACTAACAAAATATTCTCATAGAAGTCGCGTTTCTTTTTTTTTTCTATAAATGATATAGTGGTTTAGTTATATAAATATCAAACAATTTATTGAGCAAAGATTTTTACGCTAGTCGGTCGAAATCGTGGGCGGTAGGTGGTTACTTATTGTTTATTAAACTTGTTAGTTTGTAACATATTGGTTGTGTTCGCCGCTTTATTCGAACAAGGAAATCACTATTTATTGTCGGTAAAGTAAGAAACTAAGAAACTCGGAAAAGGCGAATTAATGTCGTCTACTATGAAACTCCCCCAAAAAAAGACCGACCCAAGACAAAACGGGTGAAAATGGTATAACGTAGAATTTGGTATTATACGTGTCTAATGGTCTATTGTCCTGACGGTGTAGGACTGTCTTTTGTTCACAACGGAGAGTCAACCTTTCAAACGTCTACGAAGCGCGTTTAGCAAAGTCGCGGAAGTCAAAATAAAATCGTAAACAATCGCGTTTAATGCAGATTAGCTTCATATTTTATCAGTAAATAAAGTAAATAATTGTTCTTTACAACCAATTAATTTTTCATCTTCAGATTACGTGTAACACACTTTTTCACGCTTTTTTTTTCTCTCGTTTCATATAAAGTACTTTTTCTTTCAATATTTTTTTCAATAATTTTATATATATCTCAAAGTGAAAATTGATTAATAAACCTAACAACTTTGAAAAACAATAATAATACTTCTTTACGATTTTTTATTATATGAAAATAATGTCAACTAACCAACATTGTTCTGGCTGCCAAGATGAAACAACCCCAAAGAATATATTTAACATTCGTGATAACCCTATGCCATTTTATATTACACTTGAGGTTCCTGAGCGAACTCGGCTTTCAGAATTAATTGAGGTGGGCTGAAAATAGTGCTTTTAAACATATTTAGTTGAAACTATTTTTTATACATTTTCCTCCTTTTACTTTAATCTTTCCGCAGCAACATGGCGGAAAGGTTGTCAAAGAACCTAATGATGCTCAATACAAGCTTGTAGACCCAAACAAAATACATCGTTCTGTTGGTGGTTCGCGTCTTCATTCTTACAAGTTTGTCACAGATTCTATTGAAGCAAACCGTTTAATGTTAGCAAAAGAGTATGAACTAATCCTTACGGGTGAACGTAATGGGTATGTGTATTTCCTTCTCTCTGTTACACTCCACTCCAGTCATAACGACATATACAAGACGGGGACTCAAACGGAAGTACATTTCCGATAATTTTCCATAGTCGTGTTCCCTTCTCAAAAGAAGATACCGAATATTTGGAGAGGTATTTGAAAGACAAGACTAATTTAAGAGGAAACATAATTTATCAAGAATTAGAGAAAATTGTAATTATTGTTTATTTACAATAGTTCTGTCTTTTTTTTCTTTTTTTTTTTAACTGATTATGCATTTTAATATGAAAATTTTCTTTAAGAATTGCAAGCACACATGGCAATCTTGGCGCGGGCGAGCATTAAGTATGCTTGATAATATGGACATGAAAAAGCAGATGCAAAAAGGAGTACAATCACAAACAGGAAATGTCATCGCTGAACGTTCTTACACAAGGCAAATATCACCAATTACGGAGACAGATGACCTGGAAGTCGAAAATAAATTGGAAAGTTTTATAGAACGTCAAGAAAATCAAGAGAATGTCGACCATAATTCCATCACCTATATTTCTGATCAGTCAAATGACATGCGGGATGAAACACAAGATGAAGATAATAGATTTCATTTTGAAGGTTGGATTTTGTTTTATTTTTTTTTTCGTAAATTTAATTCCTTATGTGGTGACAATCACCACGTGGGCAAAAGGATTGATCAGGAAATTATGTAATTTTGCCCCCAGTGGTGACAATCACTGATAGTGAATACCCTATAATAAATCTAAATGATATTACATTTCCAATTTCCGACTCAGCGAGCTCAACCGATTCAGTTGAAGAGGACAGCGAGGATGACATATCTATTTCGGTTTGTCTTGGGAAAAGACGTAAAATGTCAGATGAAAGAACGGATGATCCAATTCAAACCAAACGTTCGAGATTATCCGTTTCACAAGATAGACAAGATCAAATAAATGAAGTAAATGACGACGAAAGAGAATTCTCTGTTTCCCAAGATCAGGTAGATCAAGTGATTGACGACGAAAGGGTAGAACAAGTGAATGACGACGACGAAAGAGCAGATCAAATGAATAACAACGAAAGAGTAGATCAAATGAATAATGTCGAAAGAAATCAAATAAATGATGATGAAAGAGAATTTTTGACTAGGGTTAAACGACTCTCCGAAAGAACCCACCGTCCATTAACTGATGTGATTCGTGCATTGGGTGTAACGAGCTGCAATTTCGAGGCAGCCAGCGATTACATTCTTGGCAGAACAAATGGTAAGGATTGCATTTTAATTCTTTGTTGATATAAGAATAATGATTGATTCCCATTTTACATTTTCTAGAAAGTAATGAAAAATATATTTGGTCTAACGAGGAGGATTCTATCCTCCTTGATAGGTCTAATGAAGGAAATTTTACCCCAATATTTGAGAAACACGGAATTGAGGTAACCAGGGACAGGATCGAATTCCTCAAGTTTAAGCGCCTCCGAGAAATTCGATTCCTACCAACAAAAAAATAATTAAATAATTAAGATAATTAGGTGCATTATTTTTACATTTTTTTTTTTTTTAAAAAAAAAGGTGATAATAAAAAAACATTTTGGATGTGAAATCAACAATTCTGTATATTTTGTTTTAATTTAATATTGTTATAATTTTATTTGATTAATTAATAGGCACATCTTTAACTTATGAAAAATTAAAAATTGCAATTAAATAATTAAAAAGATACAAATAAATGATTATCAAACTCAATTTTTTTTCGATTTATGCAACAATCAATTAAACAAGTAAAAAAAAAATAAAAAAAAATTCATATAAAAATTAAATAATTTATTTTTTTTGTTTCTTTTTCGAAGTTGCTTCATTTTCTTCTTTACCATATTTTCGCTCGATAATTTTACTNAATGAAAAATATATTTGGTCTAACGAGGAGGATTCTATCCTCCTTGATAGGTCTAATGAAGGAAATTTTACCCCAATATTTGAGAAACACGGAATTGAGGTAACCAGGGACAGGATCGAATTCCTCAAGTTTAAGCGCCTCCGAGAAATTCGATTCCTACCAACAAAAAAATAATTAAATAATTAAGATAATTAGGTGCATTATTTTTACATTTTTTTTTTTTTTAAAAAAAAAGGTGATAATAAAAAAACATTTTGGATGTGAAATCAACAATTCTGTATATTTTGTTTTAATTTAATATTGTTATAATTTTATTTGATTAATTAATAGGCACATCTTTAACTTATGAAAAATTAAAAATTGCAATTAAATAATTAAAAAGATACAAATAAATGATTATCAAACTCAATTTTTTTTCGATTTATGCAACAATCAATTAAACAAGTAAAAAAAAAATAAAAAAAAATTCATATAAAAATTAAATAATTTATTTTTTTTGTTTCTTTTTCGAAGTTGCTTCATTTTCTTCTTTACCATATTTTCGCTCGATAATTTTACTGATCTTTTGGAAGTCTCTATCCAATTTTTGCTTTTCCGTGAGTTCTTTGCCACTCCTTCGAGTTCGACGTCCATCTCCAGTTTTAACTCCAAATTGAAATGCTGATTTAGGCATCGCTGTAACATTATTCTGTAAGGAAAATAATTTAATTAATATAATTAATATTAGTTTATTAAAAAATTATTGTCTTGTAGGCATTATTCGACATTACCTTATATGCTTGCCATTCTTCTACTGTATCAAAATCCCACCTAGATAATTGAGCTTTTTTATTCTTTGTAACACCTTGATCTCGAATGGTATGTTCAATACCCATAGTGTTATCTGAATCTGAATCTGAATGACCTGATTCATAAGCATTTTCACGTGTATCTTCCTCCATTCCATATATTGAATAGTTTCCATCATAACTATCTTGACCATATAGCTTTCTTTTAATTCCTTTTGATGATTTTGTATTTTCATTACCAATATTTATATTTTGATTTTCTTCTTTTGGCTTTTCTGTATTATCTGTTGCAGCTTGTTGCATCAAGGTTTTTAATTGTTGAGCTTCTTGCATATTGTCAATATCCATAGAATCCTTTTCACCTTCTTCTTCTTCAGATGCGCCAAAGTAATTCCTCTCGATGGAATCAATTTCCTTACTAACCGATGATTCTTCATTTAATTGTGATTGAGAATTAATATTATCCTCTTCAAGTTTGTCTTGTTTGTCTTCTTTCATAATAATATGATAGTCTCTTCCAGCATCTGCGAAAATATCTTCACTATCATCAATTGCCGCTACTTTTTCCTTTAAAATTTCTTCAGGTTGTTTTTCTTTAGGTTTTTTCTTTACCCTTTTCCCTTTATTTTCCGTACTTGCAGATTTCCTTACATAAGCCATTACTCGTGAAATTTTCTCAATCACTAAATCATTAGTAGATTTATCCGTACCAGTAGGATTATTAATATCAGCTTTACTTCGAATAATAGTCGTTGGAATGGCAAACGCATCTCCATGATTATCTTTCTCATCATCCAATTCAAATACATAAGCCATTCGTCCTGCAACAAATAATTCATTCTCTTTAGGTGGTTTTTTTTTAGCTTCTACTATTGCAATTTCATATATATTTCGTGCAAGTCGACTATTTATTTTGAGTGTTTCTTGACTTTCTTCTTTTATTCTTTCTATCATTTCCATTTCATTATTTTCATTATCCATTTCATTATCATTATCATCATCTTGGGTAATCTCATTACGTACTTTAGCAAGCAATGCATAATCAAGACCTTTGACTAAATGTGTATGTTCCGTATCACCACCAAGATATTTTGATTGTTCGTAAATCAATTTGGCTTCTAATGTTTCACTATTAAGGGCTTTTAATATTTGTTCGGTCTCTTGATAATCAGGATTAGCACCTTTTCGACGTTCCGCTGCACGATCTCGATATTTATTATCGGTTGTTTCGGCATCTGAAGTTTCAAGTTTGCGAAATCGAGTGCTAAATAAAATATACTTTAGATCGAATAGCCGAAACTTATTAATTAATAATAACATTACGAACCTTTTAAATTACACACCTTTTCTTTAATTTAGAAGAGGGTATCTCCGGTTTTGCAAAGGAGCCACTACCAACTTTTCTGTAGATATGTTAATTTTGAAATCAAAGAAACTATAAAATGTGAAAAATTTCATTCTACTTACGGTGTTTGTGGTGGTGGAATCCTCTGTCTCGGTGTTGCGTTACCGAGTATTCCTTTAGATGGTGCATCACCAGGTCTTGGTGTTTGCAACAACTTTCTAAAGTCATCCTGATTCAAACTATAGGAATTAAAAACTTTTAATTATTAGATCCTAAAATTAGATTCAACCTGATCTAACACGATCTAAAACTTTAAGTATAAGGATAAATACCCTTTTGGTTTTGTTTCTTGCGTATTTGATTCTGTCATTCTTATAATTTGATTTACTTTTGTTACTTTTGTTACTATGCTACTTTATTTTAAATATGAAATGTATGTTGGTTCATTTGTGTTACAGCGGAAAAATTGAAATCTGTTTTTTTATTTAAACTTTGGTATATAGTTATACTGTATAATGTTTGGTAATAAAATTTTCAAATCGGTTTCATCGCTTCTTTCTAATTATTCAAGCAACTTCAATAGTTGTCACCTAACAAAATTCAGTTTACCTCCGGCTATTAATTGTAGCTCTTATTCAGCAGCATTTTCACGTAGATGTGAATCTCCTTTTGTAAAATTCAATCATTTCACTAATTTCACGCGCACATATGCTACGAGTGTACCTGGACAATTCAAAACTTATAAACCTCGTACACCTGGTCTAAGATGGCTTAAACGGCCTATTAATGATCATTTATGGAAAGGTAGACCAGTACGAGAGCTCACTGTTGCAAAACGCGCAACTGGTGGTCGTAATCACCATGGACGCATCACCGTGCGTCATCGTGGTGGAGGCCACAAACGTCGTATTCGTATTGTAGATTTTTATCGTTGGAGTAAAGATCCGCATGTAGTGGAACGCATAGAATACGATCCGAATCGTTCCGCTCATATTGCATTACTCATAAATGCGTTAACAGGAAAACAAAGTTATATTATTGCACCTCACGACTTTCCTCCTGGTACGGTTGTTCAATCTTTTCGTAAAGTTACCCAAACAAGTGGTGATATTACTCATGTCGTATCTATAGAGAAAGGCAATTGTATGCCATTGAAAATGATACCAGTTGGTACATTTATTCATTGTATAGGTTTGAAACCTGATGGACCTGGAATATTGGTTCGTTCGGCTGGATGTTCAGCTCAATTAGTTCGTACAGGTGAGAAGGGATATGCACAAGTACGTCTTAGTTCTACTGAGGTTCGTTTGATTCATGTGGATTGTTGTGCAACAATTGGTACAATTTCAAATCCGGATCATCAACATAGAACTTTAGGCAAAGCCGGAAGGTCAAGATGGTTAGGCATTAGACCAACCGTGAGAGGTGTTGCAATGAATGCTTGTGACCATCCTCATGGAGGAGGTAGGGGAAAGAGTAAAGGTAATAGACATCCTTGTAGTCCAACTGGTGTTTTGGCCAAAGGAGGAAAGACCAGAAAAAGGTCAAATAGATTTGTTGTTAAACCAAGACCAAGACGATGAATATAATTTATTTGTCATAAAGTATTTAGTTCCTTTATTATATAATCATTCAATAACTGTAAATTGTAAATTTCGAGATTCAGTATTATAATAAAATCCACGAGCAATTTTCTGATATACTGCTGGTAGAGAATACACGCGTTGTCTCTTTATATTAAAAATGTCTACCTTACCCGAATTTGATTGGTCATCCTTTCACGTGGATGGTGTAACAGTGCGTATCATTTGAAATTAGATCGCCTTTCGCATGATCACCAATCCATGACGTCAAATAAGAGTCCTCAATGTGCTCGCACAAATTTTACACATGGAATTTTTAAATTGAGGAATTTCCGCACATAATTTAAAATTGGAATTTCAAACACTGTCCCTCTCCATAATAAAAAAGTGCGAAATGGGAACAAGTCGAGAATACCTCGTGTGTTTGGCAGTATGGAAGTTAATCTTTGAGAATTATATTCGGATGGGATTATTTTGTCCGTTTAGTCTGTTTACAAAATATATTCTTGCTATTTGGTCAATTCTTTCGATTTTTTACTAGGATATTATCATCAATAATGACAATCTTAATATCGTCATTTTTGTAAGAGAAACTTCCTCTAAACATAGTAGGCGAGAGGTTGGAATCGGTTGTTTTCATTGTTTTATTTTAGTGATTAATTCCAGATGAGTTAAGCTAATTTGGTTAGTCAATACGTGGCACAGTAAACTGACTTTACATAAAAATAATATGTAAAATTTCTTTATTATTTTAATGTGATTATAATATTTAGAGGCATGCGATTACAAATGTAATTTATCATTTTATTATTATTGACTCCAATAGGAACTAAACTTTTCTATCGAGATAATGAAAATTTTTATTGGAATCGAGATAGCATATTTGTAACCTGTACGTTTTACAGCGTATATATCATTTTTTTTATGCATCCTCTAATCAACTCAAATGGAATATCCTAAAACCTTTCTTGAAAATATACTTTTTGAAGGCACCTCTATCAAGACTTTCTAACATTTTTTGGGTTATCATCGAAACTCTCACAACTCGCCTCTTATATATTTATGTCCATAGTGAAGTAACAACTGATATTCCTCCATCACTATACCCTTATCAATTCCTTGGACAAGAACCCTATATATTGGGATAGTTTTCACATAATTCGGCATACAGAGAGTCTAAAATGAATATACTGAGTGCAAAGTTAATTGATTTTTATTTTTTGCAATTAGTAAGTGTTAAATAACAAAAATATTAATTATATTAATATATATTTATATTTATTCTCTATTCTGATATTCAAACAACAAACAAAAAGTGGTCTTCAATCTCACCCTACAAAATTGCCATCAAAGTGATTCTTTCCAAATTGTGACAACATTCTTGGAAAAGTACTTTGGCAATCTTTTTACCAAAACTTTTTGGGATTAATCACTCATATCGCAAACTCAAATAAATGATGGAAAAACATTATACTACAATAACAATAAATTTTAAAAATTTCGCTGCGAGCACGTGATATATATTCAATATTCCAAAAATTTGTTGTGAACCTTAACACGAAAATTTTGAAAGCTTTAATACGGTTCCTTTATTAATCTATTAAAAATATTTAGACCGGTATATGTAAAATAAATGTTATACTAATGCCATAATTTTTAGCGTAGTATATCTTAATTTTTTTTTATTTCAGAAGATTTTATTCTCCAACGGAAACCAGGTCCACTGCAATTCTTTCATAAGCGCCATCATTAGCTTTTTGATCGAAAAGCTTTCCATAATGACTTACATAATCTGGTTCACTATCTTCTCCATCGCTTAACTTGCTTGCAAACTCGAGTGCCTTCGTCTTATTATCAAATGCACCATGAACCTTGACATAATTCTCTTTGTGATAATCATAATAAAAGTAAACGATGTACATCTCTTTTCTTGATTCGATAGGGTTTTCCAGATACGCCTTGACATCGTCCACGGCAACACGACCGTAAGCATTTTCCTTGGCATGGGAATCATAGTGTTGCCCTTCGTGATCTACATATTGAACACCACAATCTTCACCTTCGTCAGTTAAACTTTTCGCGTATGTGAGGGCACCACTGAGTTTAGGAAATATCATTTTCATTTCGACGTCGAATTCTTTATGATAATCACGGTAGATATAACAGATATACATCATATTGCTTAATTCTTTAATAAGATAAAAAATAAATATTGGTTATCTTTAAGCGCCTTTCGCAAGTATTATTATGACTAACAGAACAGTACCGGAAGCGACAAAAAAAAAAGGCAGGAGAAAATCAAAAGTTATTATTATTTGTAATTAAATGTTATCTGTTAATTTTTTTTTAACCATCGGCCGTATTATATTATCTGTTATTATTAATCCAAGATTTCACATGTAAAGGCGATCGTTCTGTCATACTTAAGAATCATAAAATTAAAGATCGGCTATTTAACATACTTTATAGAGGGTGAATTTTGATAATTTAACTTAAAATGAAAGTGTGAAGCTTAAAATGAGAGCATTAAGAACATCATAAAAATTGCTCCCGAGAATTATTTATTTGAACGATCAGTGTGATCACGCCTTTATTAACAATTATCTAACCGAATTAATGGAACATTTTTACAGAAGGTAGTTACAATAAATATTGCTCAAAAGCTTCTTCATAATCGCATCATTACGTCACATGAAGTTGTATGTCTTATATGACATCCGTAAAATACGAAAAATTCAACAAACAACAATGATTGATATAGTATTTTTGACATTATTTATTAGTATATATAACGTATATACTGTAGAGGCCAATACATAATTATGTCTTGGCTTCTTAGTCTAGGTTATGGTGACGACAGGATCATGTGTGCATCATCACTCGAGTTCAAAAGCCATGATTATACACGGCGGCAAAGGTATCGAAATTTTTTCGCGAAAACGTGATATTCCGCAGGGGTTAGGATTAGGGTTTGTCAGGGTATTATATTTATCACAATGCATCACACCCTTCGAATATCGATTTTTATTAAATATCTGGGGACGATTTTTTTTTACTTACGGAAATCATATTTGTCACCCAATATTCATCACCCGCAAAAAACAACACGTGAAATTTTCTGATCACACTTGTCACATGAAAATAATATATATCAAAAAGAGCATCCTTAACCTAGACCCCCGGTTTAGGATATTATTCTAGACCCCTATGATTTTTGAAATTTTATTGGTTTGTGATGTGGCAGGTGACCACATGTGTTTTTCATGTGATAGATGGTAGGTGATGAAATTTTGGGTGACAAATAGGGTTTCGGCATGTAAAAAAATTCTAAGTCCCCAGGATATTTAATAAAAATCAATATTCGAAGGGTGTGATACATGGTGATAAATATCCTACCCCTGACAAACCCAAACCCTAACCCCATGTAATTAACATAATATCACATGAGGGTCTAGGATAAGAACCTAAACCCCCCAGGTCTAGGTTAAGATTCCCCTATCAAAAAAATAACCATAGATCTATCAAAAACGAAATCTTTGCTGCACAGCGTGTTGTGCTTGATGATCTGTATCGTCATATGATAGTTGTATGCCATGACCTGCGGATGACTTATTATTCGATTGACAATTTGTCATTTGAGNATGAAAATAATATATATCAAAAAGAGCATCCTTAACCTAGACCCCCGGTTTAGGATATTATTCTAGACCCCTATGATTTTTGAAATTTTATTGGTTTGTGATGTGGCAGGTGACCACATGTGTTTTTCATGTGATAGATGGTAGGTGATGAAATTTTGGGTGACAAATAGGGTTTCGGCATGTAAAAAAATTCTAAGTCCCCAGGATATTTAATAAAAATCAATATTCGAAGGGTGTGATACATGGTGATAAATATCCTACCCCTGACAAACCCAAACCCTAACCCCATGTAATTAACATAATATCACATGAGGGTCTAGGATAAGAACCTAAACCCCCCAGGTCTAGGTTAAGATTCCCCTATCAAAAAAATAACCATAGATCTATCAAAAACGAAATCTTTGCTGCACAGCGTGTTGTGCTTGATGATCTGTATCGTCATATGATAGTTGTATGCCATGACCTGCGGATGACTTATTATTCGATTGACAATTTGTCATTTGAGAAGTATACCTTGTTTATTGCTGTTCAGGAATCATGTTTGTAGGGCGGGCAGATTACAATTTTATATATTATTTATTGGTATTGAGTACGTGCTATCAAATATGTTATATACATGCTATCGGATATACTATCAAGTAAATGATTCTGGATTATATATTATTTTTCAAAATCCCAAATATTATATAATCCCAAATTCCAGGCAATTTAAATTCGAAGAAAAAAATTGAAACTATTTTTTATGGTATACCTATATACTCATGAAAGTAGAGAACTTTGTTTCCTAGTATATCTATATACCGTTACCTATAGATAAAAAAAGAAAAAAAAAAAGGAGGCTAAACTTGAAATTTTGTTAGGACAACTAAGACAACTGAAACAGGTAGTTTAGTAATTTGAGCTAAACTCTTTTTTGAGGTTTAGGACAGTTGTAATACAATGGACTAAAATTCAGAAAGATTTTTTGCAATTGGCAAAACTTGCAATTGTTTAGTTAAGTTTAGGACTACTACTTTGGATAAAAATAAATTAAAATTAATTAATAAAATTAAAAATATTGAAAATATGGGTCAAAACTATCCTCCTTAGCCTGAATCATTAAAGTAGTCTAAAAATTTTTCATTCAGCTTGAAATTATCACCAAGCTATCATTTTTCTGTCTTAAGATCTGTCCTAAAAAAAATTTGTCCCAAGATGGAACCTCCAACATATATTAGTAGTTAATACTATAATATACTCAGGTGTGACGTACATTTTGTTTTTTACGCCACACACCTGAGGTGTTTATAGTCAACCCATCGGGTGACGTGTTTTGCTTTTTACACACACCTGAGGTGTTTATAGTCAACCCATCGGGTGCCATAAGGTTACATTTGTATCGCCACTTGAAGTATGACGTGTATTTTGCATTTTAGGTCACTCGGGTGACGTGCATTTTTCATTTCACGACACACAAAGGTGGCGTATTTTACACACGGAAGTGTTATATACCTGAATGACGACCCGTGGCCGATTTTCGTCGTCAGGCCACATGTAATCAAATCACATATATCATAACCTGTGATGTATTGAATTTGGCCACACTCAAAGATAGCCCATCCTGAATACAGTTAAGATTTCGTTTATCTGAGCTATTTTGACATATAGTGGCTTTTCTATCGGCAAAAAAGAGTAAAATGTATAAATTTATCATTTTTATTGTATATTATTATGTATATTATTCTGAACTATAGAGAAAATAAATCAATTTTTAAATAAAAAAACAAAACAAGAACTAGAATGTGGGAATATACCCACGGCTAAATTTCCTCCACAGAAAAATTACAATAATTACTAAAACAATAAATCCTAGAATACCAGTAAAGCAGGAAAGAACTATAAATGAAGTTGCTGTAATATTCGATGACGAAGTTGAAGTTGTAGATGCTAAAGTAGTAATGGTCGTTGTAACGTTCGATGATGAATTTGTTGGAACTTCTATAACTACATATGTTCCAAGAGAATCTACTTTATAGTCACTATTACCAAAGAGAACACCAGCCGGCAAAGTGAATAAAGTATCCGCGGTGTCATTTTTACCATAAATTTTTGTTCCTACTGATGTCCGGAACTCCAAGTATTTTATAACTATAAACTTATCTATAGGATCGTTGCCATATGTACCGGCTATCGCCTTCATTTGTTCATCACTATTAAGATCATAAATTTGTAGTATACCAGTATCTGTACCACGTATAGCACCGTTAACTGTTCTTTCTTCATTATTTGTCTTCACATTATAAATAAATTGAAGACTAGACAAATAGCCATTATCAGAATTCGTTTGAACTCTTATTCTTTTCACATTAATATTTTTAATATTTTCACCATCAGATATTTGATCAATAATTAATTCAAAATCATTTCTACTAATCCCTCCACTTCCGCCATAGGTATCTGATACAGTTTTCACAGTTATTGTCATAATTAAAAAAAAAATGGTATACGATGTAAGAAATACTGAGTGGTTTGTTTCTTAAATAAATAGCGTGCGGAAGTACAAATATGATATATAAGTATAAATTACATCGCACGCATTTACAAAAATCAGATACCGCATTATCAGGTCACACCGAACTGGCACGAAGTGCCTTAGGTTCATATGGTATATGTTATCACTAATTTCTATTGTTTACATATACGCGTATCGGTTTCGCCTATATGAACATATATGGAGCTGGAGTGATCATACAGTATATGCTATTTACACATTTACTATTAAATACAGTATATCATATTAAGTAATATACTATACATGCTATCCGGTACACGATGTTGCCATTAAAATCAATTTTTTCACGTCCTAAAACATGTTATAGTAAAGTATTATGACATTTTTGTCACAAGTTATTACTAGATGTCACTAGTTGTTTGCAGGTACTTGTGACAGAACTTGTGGCGCCTATTTAAGAGTTCTGAGCTTCTTTATTTCTTTCTTGATTACTTCTTTATATCTGTCATTAGTTACTTAAGTAAAATAGTAGAATTCTAGGGAAAAAATAAAACTCTTTCCTATGGTATACCTATCTTTGATATATACCGATAAATATACTTGATACATATACTGATACTCATACTTGATACATACACATATACCTGATACCTGATATATATACTCAATATACACATATACCTGATACCCGATACATATACGCGATATTCATATGGTATACGTACCTTTGATACATGATATATATATATTTACAGTAGGTATTACGGAAAGGTGTGGAGTCCGGTCAACCAGATGAGTGGTGTACAAGGCATAAAATAAGAGTTTCGTACGGTGTACAAAGGTGTAAAAAAACTCTCAAATATCATGTGATTAAAACTAGGGTAGGGTTAGGGATAGGGATTGGTCAGTTATTTAGAGTAAGACAGGGTTAAAATACTTGTACACATATGTACTTGTTTTTACATTTCTGTACTCCACTCATGTGATTGACCGGACTCCACACCTTTACGTATCACTCATTTACAGTCGCGTCGGAAAGTGACACCCGATTTTGAATAGTGTAACAATATACTTGATTTACATTATTTATACCCCCTTTTTTTTATCTTAAATTGTTTTTCCATGTTATGACTTAATTCATGATTAAAAAAAAAAAGGCATTGCACTGTACAGAGTTGTCTCCTCTAGATAAAGGAAAAATACTGGAAAATTTCAATGCTATACAAATAACAAAAAAATAGGATGTGACCCTACCACAANTATACCTGATACCTGATATATATACTCAATATACACATATACCTGATACCCGATACATATACGCGATATTCATATGGTATACGTACCTTTGATACATGATATATATATATTTACAGTAGGTATTACGGAAAGGTGTGGAGTCCGGTCAACCAGATGAGTGGTGTACAAGGCATAAAATAAGAGTTTCGTACGGTGTACAAAGGTGTAAAAAAACTCTCAAATATCATGTGATTAAAACTAGGGTAGGGTTAGGGATAGGGATTGGTCAGTTATTTAGAGTAAGACAGGGTTAAAATACTTGTACACATATGTACTTGTTTTTACATTTCTGTACTCCACTCATGTGATTGACCGGACTCCACACCTTTACGTATCACTCATTTACAGTCGCGTCGGAAAGTGACACCCGATTTTGAATAGTGTAACAATATACTTGATTTACATTATTTATACCCCCTTTTTTTTATCTTAAATTGTTTTTCCATGTTATGACTTAATTCATGATTAAAAAAAAAAAGGCATTGCACTGTACAGAGTTGTCTCCTCTAGATAAAGGAAAAATACTGGAAAATTTCAATGCTATACAAATAACAAAAAAATAGGATGTGACCCTACCACAATACACCGATTTATTGACAGATACAAGAAGACAGGAAATACTGAAAATTTATCACATTCAACATCTTTGTACAAAGTTTGTTCAGCAAGATTTACTCTTATTTTGCTCCAAGAAGTTAACCAAATATGTTGTTTTGTAAGTTGTGTTATTTTTGCTGATGAATTTTTACATGTATATTCATATACAGCTTGAATATGATACCAACCAACATCTATCATAATTTCTCTAATATAACTTTTGAAAAGATTATTTCAAAGTTTTTTGAAATATGAGTAGGATCGCTAATAAAAAATCATGGTGTTTCAGTTATTGGATTTATAATTTTATAGTAAATCCAATGTATTTGAGCATCATATAATTGTTTAATATAAATGTTTTGAGATATTATTGCTATTCTTCATTTTTTCTTAGTAGATATAATAATAATATCTAAAGTTTGTGATTTAAAATCAATATTTTTAATAATGGTTTCATACTATTTATTGTCTTTGGGACTATACATGTTTCTAAAATTAATTTTAGATTTTTGAAGTATTTGATTTTTTGAGATATATACAGAATCTATTCTATATATAGAAGTAAAAAAAGTACCTAGTTACATGTACTTTTAATTCATCAGTAAATTTTTTTAAATGTAAGCTTTCGAAGTATTTCATTCCGATAACCTTCAAATATTTCCAATATAAACATAATATTTACAAAGGTTATTGGTATCAAAAATTTTCATTTTTATTAATAAAACATAATATTGCAGAGATTATACTTGCACGCAAAATTATTTTGAAGTCCTGCAATTGTAATTTTGAAAAAAAAAGTTGAAATAGTTTTTTATAGAAAATGAAATTATTTTACTTAAAATCCAAGATTTTTTGATTACCTAAATAAATTCTTTAATTAAAAATACATATAACTAGGTATTTTTTTTATTTCCATATATAAAATAGATTCTGCATAAATCTCAAAAAAACAAAATACCTTAAAAATCCAAAATCAATTTTGAGAACATGTATAGCAGAGGTTACACTGGTCGAAAATTTATAAAACCTACACCTATCGAATACCAGATAGGTGTAGTATTCGTGCCTAATATTATACATGTCGTCAAAACTATTGAATTGAGTCAGACACAATTAAAATTGAAAAAAATTGGAGTTGAGTCAAGGCAAATTTTGATTTTTACTAGTAATAGACGCAATTAGTTGAGTCAGATGTAATTAAAAATTGAAATTTTAAGAGTTGTGTCAAGATCAAATTAGTTTTGACGACATGATACCTAATATCGTACACATATAAGATACCTGATAGGTGTGAGTATACTTACACGCAAAATTATTTTGGGGCCCCGAAATTGCAATTTTGGGGAAAAAAGTTGAAATAGTTTTTCATAAAAGACGAAATTATTTTACTTAAAACCCGAAATTTTTTGACCACCCAAATATATTCTTTAATTAAAGATACATATAGCTGGGTACTTTTTTTATTTCCATATATAGAATAGATTCTGCATAAATCTCAAAAAGTCGAAATACCTCAAAAATCCAAAATCAATTTTGGAAACATGTATAGGTGTGAGAAAACATTTTTCACACTTATCGAGTACCCGATATATATAAAAAAACATTTTTCACACCTATCGGGTACCCAATATGTGTACGATATTAGGCACGGATATTACACCTATCTGGTACCCGATAGGTGTAGGTTTTATAAATTTTCGATCAGTATTATTAATATTAAAAACCTTCAATAATTTTTATTTTATCATAATAAATATAATATTTACAAAGGTTATTAGTTCAATAACTTTTAATAATCTTTGAAAACAAAATTATTTTAATAACCTTTGTTATAAAAAATTTCCTAATATTAAAGAATTTATCTAAGTAGTTAAAAAATTTCAGATTTTAAATAAAATAATTTTATCTTCTATAAAAAACTATTTTAGCTTTTTTTTCAAAATTGCAATTTCAGAGTTTCAAAATAATTTTGTGTATAAGTTATACATGTTCTCAAAATTGATTTTGAATTTTTGAGGTATTTTGTTTTTTTGAAATTTATGCAAAGTCTATTCTATATATGAAAGTAAAAAAAGTATCTAGTTATATGTATCTTTAATCAAAGAATTTATCTAGATGGTCAAAAAATTTTGAATTTTAAGTAAAATAATTTCATCTTCTATAAAAAACATCAGGAAACTTTTCGGGGTGTAAATTTACAGAAAATTTACGGGACCTACAGAAATTTATGCCTAAAAAAATCAATTTTTTTGACTTTGATCACTATTTATAAGACAGGGAGCGATTTTACTAAGATATTCCTATGACAGATCGAAAAATCTGGTTCTTAGCTACAAGGTGATATGTGTTTCATTTCTATAACATTAATATTCGCGAAGATATTCACGTTTAAAGTTTCACATTTGTGAAAAAATTTCCGCGTAAATTTTTCGAAAATTTTCGTAATTCTGCCGGAAATTCACGTGACGTCATAGAAATTTCCAGCAGAATTACGAAAATTTTCGGAAAATTTACGCGGAAATTTTTTCACAAATGTGAAACTTTAAACGTGAATATCTTCGCGAATATTAATGTTATAGAAATGAAACACATATCACCTTGTAGCTAAGAACCAGATTTTTCGATCTGTCATAGGAATATCTTAGTAAAATCGCTCCCTGTCTTATAAATAGTGATCAAAGTCAAAAAAATTGATTTTTTTAGGCGTAAATTTCTGTAGGTCCCGTAAATTTTCTGTAAATTTACGCCCCGAAAAGTTTCCTGATGAACTATTTCGACTTTTTTTCCTAAAATTGTAATTTCAGGACCCCAAAATAATTTAGCATGCAAGTGTAGTATAAGTATATTTGAAATTTCTGAATTTACAATGATTATTAATTTCTCAAATTGATTTAATTAAAGCTTCTCATGAATCGAGCTGAGCCGAGCCAAGCCTCATAAAGCTTGAGCCGAGCCAAGCCTAAAAGTTTAGGCTTGGCTCGNTTCAAGTTTAAAGTTTCACATTTGTGAAAAAATTTCCGCGTAAATTTTTCGAAAATTTTCGTAATTCTGCCGGAAATTCACGTGACGTCATAGAAATTTCCAGCAGAATTACGAAAATTTTCGGAAAATTTACGCGGAAATTTTTTCACAAATGTGAAACTTTAAACTTGAATATCTTCGCGAATATTGATGTTACAAAAATGAAACACATATCATCTTGTAGCTAAGAACCAGATCTTTCAATCTGTCATAGAAATATCTTAGTAAAAAATCGCTTCCTGTCTTATAAATAGTGATCAAAGTCAAAAAAATTGATTTTTTTAGGCGTAAATTTCTGTAGGTCCCGTAAATTTTCTGTAAATTTACGCCCCGAAAAGTTTCCTGATGAACTATTTCGACTTTTTTTCCTAAAATTGTAATTTCAGGACCCCAAAATAATTTAGCATGCAAGTGTAGTATAAGTATATTTGAAATTTCTGAATTTACAATGATTATTAATTTCTCAAATTGATTTAATTAAAGCTTCTCATGAATCGAGCTGAGCCGAGCCAAGCCTCATAAAGCTTGAGCCGAGCCAAGCCTAAAAGTTTAGGCTTGGCTCGAACCTAAATTTATAAGTTAGACTTGAGCTGAGCCGAACCTATATAAGTAAGGCTTGGCTTGGCTCACAGGCTTGTGAGTCTTATATTATTCTACATCAGTAAATTTTTTTAAATTTAAGCCTTCGAAGTTCTTTACTCCGATAACCTTCGAATACCTCCAACATAAACATAATATTTACGAAGGTTATTGGTACCGAAAACTTTCATTTTTATTAATAAAATGTAATACTCCAGAGGTTATTGATATCAATAACCTTCAATAACCTTCACTTTACATCAGGAAACTTTTCGGGGTGTAAATTTACAGAAAATTTACGGAACCTACAGAAATTTATGCCTAAAAAAATCAATTTTTTTGACTTTGATCACTATTTATAAGACAGGGAGCGATTTTTTTTACTAAGATATTCCTATGACAGATCGAAAGATCTAGTTCTTAGCTACAAGATGATATGTATTTCATTTCTGTAACATTAATATTCGCGAAGATATTCACGTTTAAAGTTTCATATTTGTGAAAAAATTTCCATGTAAATTTTTCGAAAATTTCTGTAATTCTGCCGGAAATTTATGTAACGTTATAGAAATTTCTGGCAGAATTACGAAAATTTTCGGAAAATTTACGTGAAAATTTTTTTACAAATGTGAAACTTTAAACGTGAATATCTTCGCGAATATTAATGTTACAGAAATGAAACACATATCATCTTGTAGCTAAGAACCAGATCTTCGATCTGTCATAGGAATATCTTAGTAAAAAATCGCTCTCTGTCTTATAAATAGTGATCAATGTCAAAAAAATTGATTTTTTTAGGTGTAAAGCATAAGGAAATTTTAATAGACGTAAATTTACGGAAATTTAACATGGCGTAAATTTCCGTCATATTACGAGACCTACGGAAATTTTCGAAAATATGACGGAATACTGACGTTAATATAAATTTCCAAAAATTTATCGTGTAATAAAATTTCGAAAGTTTTTGGTATAATAAATTTCTGTAATTTAGATATTTCAAAATATTTTCAAAGCTTTTCGAAATAATCTGCTTGTTTTCATTTCATTTCATTTTATTTTTTCAAAATTTTATATTTTCACAATAAACGTTTATTTTTATTTATTATTATTTATTATTATTATTTATTATAAATAAACAAAAAAATTTATATACAAATAAAGAAAAAAATTATTCTTTATTATTATCATTATTGCTACTTTCGTTATTTAATTCATTTTCACTTTCATTACTTTCATTTTCACTTTCATTTTCACTTTCATTTTCACTTTCATTCTCATTTTTACTTTCGAATATTTCCTCATAATTTCTTTTTCTGGCTTTTTCTTCCGCACGTTTTCGAATTTCGCTTAATGGGGGAAATTCTATTTCACGATCATTACTTACATCTGATGCAGGTTCAGATGCACTTTTCTGTTTCAAAGGTACAGTACGAGTTTCTCTGTTTTTTAATAAATTTTCATTTACATCTGACGCAGGTTCGGGCGTACTTTTCTGTTTCGAAGGTACAATACGAGTTTCTTCGTTTTGTGATAAATTTTCATTATTCAAAGTTGGAGCAGATTCAGACATATTTTTCCATTTTTTTTTTGTGGTTGTCTTGGAGAAGAGGAAGATGGTGGAGGAGAATTTTCAGGTTCGGATTCAGATTCCGATTCGATCTCGAATGTTTCTTTATTTTTTATTTTTTCCTATTTTTATTAAGTTTTTAGTAAATTTTTGGAATATTTTCACAAGTGAAGTTACAAAACTTACAATATTAATCGATAAAGGATATTTTACGATATCCTCCGAAATTTTTATATTGCCATTTGTTGGGTCTAATATTGTTTGGACGATTGATATTGCCCAAGCAACATGTTATTCAGGTGGTTTCGAAGTTGGGGACCATACTTTTTTTAGGATTGCCTCCATATAAGTCAGATTCCCGGGGAAATCTGATTTATCAAAAATTTTTTATAACAACTTTTGGTGCTGGGGAGTTGCTTCCAATTTAGAATTTCTTGAGATTTTGCGTTAGATTTTATTGGGCGAAGTTGGTTTCCAAAAACATCGTACATAGCAGTCCTTATTTTACCACACAATGTACCTCGTTGACTACGTATCTTATCACTTAACTATATTTAATTATTAAAAAGTGAAATAAATTTCAGAATATTTCAGAATATTTCAAATATTTCAAATTTCATACCTTTGATTAGATTTTTGATTCATAATATACATTCCATTTCCGACCAAACGAATTATAAACGTCTTTATGAAATTGTTGAATATAAGCTTCACAGCTTTCTTTATATTCTTGAGGACTGGGATACAAATTTAATTTTAATATCACTTCGGCCGCGCTTACAATTATATCCTATTTTATAAAATTTTATTAATAATTATAAAACTTCAAATTTCATTAAACTATTAATAAAGTAATAATTTACCTCCATAAATTCTTTATCGTTCGTTAGCAAGCATATTTCATTTTTGATTTTTTTAATATCTGTTTCCATACCACTTTGACCTTTTTTCATATCTGCAAAATCTGTTTCGAGCTTATTTAGTTTTTCGTAGATTTTTAGAATTATTGCTTTATTATCTGTATTTTTAAATAACATGTTAAATTAAACCATATACATTCTTAAACACTTTTGTTATAGTTTTATTACCATCGTTACTTTCTAATATATCGTTGTTTCTTGCAGCTCGTCGAAAAGAACTTACAGAAGGTCGCGAAGAACTTGCAGAAGGTCGCGAAGTTTTTTTGTGGGTACCTGAAATAAGAGTACTGAAACTCATTGAGAAAAAATTGAAAAAATATATAAAGAAAATATGTAAAGAAAATATGTAAAGAAAATATGTATTTCTTATAGTTCAAATTGACCAAATACTGGAATAAAAACTATCATATTTACANTGCCTCCATATAAGTCAGATTCCCGGGGAAATCTGATTTATCAAAAATTTTTTATAACAACTTTTGGTGCTGGGGAGTTGCTTCCAATTTAGAATTTCTTGAGATTTTGCGTTAGATTTTATTGGGCGAAGTTGGTTTCCAAAAACATCGTACATAGCAGTCCTTATTTTACCACACAATGTACCTCGTTGACTACGTATCTTATCACTTAACTATATTTAATTATTAAAAAGTGAAATAAATTTCAGAATATTTCAGAATATTTCAAATATTTCAAATTTCATACCTTTGATTAGATTTTTGATTCATAATATACATTCCATTTCCGACCAAACGAATTATAAACGTCTTTATGAAATTGTTGAATATAAGCTTCACAGCTTTCTTTATATTCTTGAGGACTGGGATACAAATTTAATTTTAATATCACTTCGGCCGCGCTTACAATTATATCCTATTTTATAAAATTTTATTAATAATTATAAAACTTCAAATTTCATTAAACTATTAATAAAGTAATAATTTACCTCCATAAATTCTTTATCGTTCGTTAGCAAGCATATTTCATTTTTGATTTTTTTAATATCTGTTTCCATACCACTTTGACCTTTTTTCATATCTGCAAAATCTGTTTCGAGCTTATTTAGTTTTTCGTAGATTTTTAGAATTATTGCTTTATTATCTGTATTTTTAAATAACATGTTAAATTAAACCATATACATTCTTAAACACTTTTGTTATAGTTTTATTACCATCGTTACTTTCTAATATATCGTTGTTTCTTGCAGCTCGTCGAAAAGAACTTACAGAAGGTCGCGAAGAACTTGCAGAAGGTCGCGAAGTTTTTTTGTGGGTACCTGAAATAAGAGTACTGAAACTCATTGAGAAAAAATTGAAAAAATATATAAAGAAAATATGTAAAGAAAATATGTAAAGAAAATATGTATTTCTTATAGTTCAAATTGACCAAATACTGGAATAAAAACTATCATATTTACAGAGGAATATAAACATATTAAAAATATTATACACTTTCGCAATTTTACGTCCATTTTAGTTCTGGCTAAAGTATGTGAGACTTAGGAGTATAAAAATATAGACGAAAAAAATTGACTATACACTTTCGCAATTTTATGTCCATTTTAGTTTTGACTAAAGTATGTGAAACTTAAGAGTATAAAAATATAGATAACTGAACGTAAGGGTCTAAAATAAACAAACATTCGTGACACAGTGTACGTGACATAATTAAAGGATCTACATTTATACATATTATAACTTATTGGATAATTTGATAATACTTATCAAAATACGAATATATATAAATATATATTTATTTTACAGATATAGTATTTTTAATAATTTTGTGATATAAAAAGAATATAAGATTTTATAATAATTGTAAAACAAAAACGAAAACTTTTAAATTCTTTTATATCACAAAATTATATAAAATTGCAAAACAAAATGAATATATTAGAAAGTATAAATATATATTTATTTTACAGATATAGCATTTATTATAAAATCTTATATTCTTTTTATATCACAAAATTATTAAAAATACTATATCTGTAAAATAAATATATATTTATATATATTCGTATTTTGATAAGTATTATCAAATTATCCAATAAGTTATAATATGTATAAATGTAGATCCTTTAATTATGTCACGTACACTGTGTCACGAATGTTTGTTTATTTTAGACCCTTACGTTCAGTTATCTATATTTTTATACTCTTAAGTTTCACATACTTTAGTCAAAACTAAAATGGACATAAAATTGCGAAAGTGTATAGTCAATTTTTTTCGTCTATATTTTTATACTCCTAAGTCTCA
>PQFF01000401.1:27079-54579 GCA_003547095.1 Diversispora epigaea
ATTATTTTTAGAACTATTTTTTAGTGAAATCGGGTGGCGCAGTACCGTTAGACAAAAAAAAGAATAATATTTTAATAAAATAATTAATAAATAAAAATAAAAAACTATAAAATTGTATTTCTATTTCACAAAATTAATTATTAATTAAATAAATATATAAATAATATAAATTATTTAATTAAATAACAAATATCAATAAATAATAAAATTTTAAGTTAAATATATATTTTAAAAAAAATAAATTGAACGAATAATCTACGGATTGAACAAATAATCTGCGGATTGAACAGATAATCCTCGGATTGGACGGATTAAACGGATTATCCACGGATTGAATAGATGATCCGCGGATTGAACAGATTATCCGTGGATTGAACGGATAATCCGCGAATTGATTAAATTGACTCCATAACGGATTACGAATTAAATTTTTGATGGTGATACGGATGACAGATTACACAGATTAATCCGGATCGTACCACTAGGTCTCGCCTTGTTAAAATAAATACAATTATTGGTAGAGACAGTCACAAAATGGCTAGTTCTACTAACACAACTTACACACTTTTATTTTCAGAATATAAAGCTCTTTCCACAAACAAAAAAATGAACTGTGGGTCAAGCATTTAATGATGAGTATGATTATCTTTATGATATCGTCTCAACTGGCGTAAATTGGCATTACTAAGCAAATCAGAATATCAAATAGATCTTACGAAAAAAGCACTTAGGGGGGATCAGAAAAATTTCGGGAAGCATACAACAAATTATAGTTGTATGATTATAAAAAGATGGTGCCAAGTTACATATATCGGGATAAAAACAAGCACGAAAAACTATCTATTTTCTAATTCTTTCTTGTACACGACGTCTCTTGTTTTCAGGTTCGTCGCACGTTTTAAAGGCTTATATATTTTATTTGTAATAATAAATGAATGGACATACTTTTTTCTTTGCAAGAATGATCGATGTGAAAGAATTCTTCACGCTCGTGATATTTTTAACAATCAATTGAGTTCACAGGTGCAAAATTTCTTGAAAATATAAATTGTAACGTGCACGAATTTTTATTTCAAAAATTTGAATAAAATTATTATCAAGAATCGCTACCATACATTTCATTATCTTCAAGGGGTGTAGTTTTCATTCAACTCCGCTTCAATTTCGAATGCAATTTGCCTTCGTTTCCCTTTCGTGTTTTCTAAAAATAATTGTTTGACTACTTTTTCAATCTTAAGTAATTTCTTCTATATTTGACCGACAAATTAAGTAGATGTTTATTTAATGTATTTATGTAATATTGTTGGCAAAGAACATCACTTCAAGAAATTTGAGAATGCAGTACACGTCCTTAAGCATTCCAAATTTGTCTTCATCTGATGGTAATCTACATTGATCGATTAAACCAAATCTGTATATACCAGCACCTGACCAGTTCATGGCATAGAAGTTTAGTTCTAGACCTATACATAAAAATGAAGTTTATTAGCAAATTGAATCCAACCTATATAATGTAGACAAAACTTACCGAATTGAAGTTATCTATATATAATTAAATCCATATGTTTCTCGGATGGTATATATTTGCATTCTTTTAGCAGTCTGTTAATTCCATTACACATTGTTACCATTAGTTTTACCTTATCAAAATAATGCTTTTTACGACAGGCAGTGGGTATTCCAAGTGGACCCAACCCTTCCGCTACTTTTCCATAAATGACCTCAAATTTATTAGAAGTTTTTACAAGAGTACTCTTCATATCTACACGTCTTCCTATCTGTGCTTTTTTAAATGGATTTCCCTTTTCGTTACGTGCATAATTTATAGGTAAAACTTGGATTTCTCCCCTAGATATACAGAATAGTTATTAATAATTGAAAAATACCTTCAATACAAACGTAAATAAATGATCTACCAAGCATTTTTAATCCTATCAGAAGTAAATATTCCACGAAATAATGGAAATGCTAAACTCATTTTTAATTCTTCCTCAGTCATCATTCCTTAAAAACTATATACATCACTTTTTCTGTATAACGATATAGAGTCAAAATATACGTGTTGCCCAAATCCCAAATAATTTGGGATTTGGGATGTCAAAATGCACAAATTACTAGTATTTGGGATTTGGGATTTGGGATTTTGGCAAAAAATACTAATTATAATTTGGGATTTGGGATTTGGGATTTTGGCAAAAAATACTAATTATAATTTGGGATTTGGGATTTGGGATTTTGGCANCTTACCGAATTGAAGTTATCTATATATAATTAAATCCATATGTTTCTCGGATGGTATATATTTGCATTCTTTTAGCAGTCTGTTAATTCCATTACACATTGTTACCATTAGTTTTACCTTATCAAAATAATGCTTTTTACGACAGGCAGTGGGTATTCCAAGTGGACCCAACCCTTCCGCTACTTTTCCATAAATGACCTCAAATTTATTAGAAGTTTTTACAAGAGTACTCTTCATATCTACACGTCTTCCTATCTGTGCTTTTTTAAATGGATTTCCCTTTTCGTTACGTGCATAATTTATAGGTAAAACTTGGATTTCTCCCCTAGATATACAGAATAGTTATTAATAATTGAAAAATACCTTCAATACAAACGTAAATAAATGATCTACCAAGCATTTTTAATCCTATCAGAAGTAAATATTCCACGAAATAATGGAAATGCTAAACTCATTTTTAATTCTTCCTCAGTCATCATTCCTTAAAAACTATATACATCACTTTTTCTGTATAACGATATAGAGTCAAAATATACGTGTTGCCCAAATCCCAAATAATTTGGGATTTGGGATGTCAAAATGCACAAATTACTAGTATTTGGGATTTGGGATTTGGGATTTTGGCATTTGGGATTTTGGCATTTGGATTTTGAATTTGGGCGGCAGGTATAAGTCAGAACACTATAACCAGATAATAAATATAATCAAAAAACATATACATACATAAACTGAATATTAACATCCAATTTTTTAATACCATAAGTCTTTTTCTTGCAATTACTATCAAAATATTCTTGTATATTTTCTTCCAGAGGTATTGTTTTCCAGGAAATTTTGTTGGCAAAGTCTTGTGATAGTTGCATTATATTCTCTTCCGTGAGCTTTTTACAATCATATAAGCTTTCTCTAGTTAAATCAAGAACCCCCCAGTACGCAGAACTATTGGAAATAATAGAATGTATCAGTAATTGGACCATTACTAAAAACAATGATACATGACATCAAACTTACGTAAAAATTTTACGAGTTTTTGGTATTGCCTTCTGATATTTGTGAAAGGCTTCAATGATGCCCGCATCCATATTTTTTAGTTGATCCTATTTAGGATAATATAATGAGCCTACTGAATATATATTCCCAACTGTTAACATTAAGACTTACCATTGAGACGCTATTACTACTTAATTGTAGCAATACGTTCTTTTGTTCAAATACTTTTTCATCAATACTTTCCACAAGGGCATCTTCGTTTAATTCATCAAATAATAGTGACAATCCTTCATAATCCGGCTTATCATTATCTCTTTTCCTTTTCAAATTATTGTTACAGACCGACTTTTTATTCTTTTTCTTTTCTGGACTAGTATTAGCGACATTGTCATTTCTTATCTATTTAATGGAAAAAATTATTTAACTATCAACATTTTCATTTCCAATCCCTTTGTTTAAAAACCAAATAAAAAAAATTGACCATTATTTTCTTGGAAGTACTTACATTAAGAGGATTTGATTCTAATGTATTGTTTCCTCCTGTAAGCATACGGTTTGCAACAGAAAGATGATGTTGTGCCTACAACATATTAAAACGAACTAAGACCAATAAATAATTAATTATAAATTATCGCATAATATTTACCTGAAAGTTACAAATCCTAATAGAGGTGTCTTTTTCGATTTTATTAAGTTTTTTAGTGTGCATTTCTTCTTCCCGGAAAAGATATACTCGACCACCTTTCTGTGAATCAATCTAGTATATTAGTTAGAAATTATATATAGTTGCGATGTAGTTGCAAGGATTGTAGCAGGAGTACCATGCAGAAGACGAAGTCCCACGGGTCCCTACAATCTAGACAGGCATGAATGGTCTGTAGCAGGAGTACCGTGCAGGAGACGAAGTCCCACGGGTTCCTACAGCCAATATATTCTTATTTTAAACTGTTTCTTTAGATATTTCACCCTCGTTTGTTCACTTTCGGCCTGTTTGCTATTAACCATTCGACTTGATCATTAAAAATTCTTGATACCGTTGCTTTATCTGCCAAAAGATATGATAGCCTAGTGGATCCCAATCGTGTACCAAAGTCTGAGTAAAGTAATCAAACCCGTCCTTTTCAGAAACATTAGACATTGTAGTAATCTTTACGCTAAGAATAAAAAATAGAGTAAAGTTTGTAAAAAAAATAAACGCGTCAAATATTATAAAGGGACGATGATTTGCTGTGATCCACAAAAAATCGCTAAATACAGAACTTATTCTATTTGTCACAGAATATTACATAATGATGATTTATCCCCCGTGACTTTTGTCCTCTTTGTGAGCTTCTCCAGTATCACCAGAAATTTTTTCGCGAAAATGTGATATTCCGCAGGGGTTAGGATTAGGGTTTGTTAGGGTATTATATTTATCACCACGCATCACACCCTTCGAATATCGATTTTTATTAAATATCCTGGGGACTTAGAATTTTTTTACTTATGGAAATCATATTTGTCACCCAATATTCATCACCCGCAAAAACAACACGTGAAATATTTCTGATCACACACCAAATTATGGTCCAATCAAAATTTAATTCGCGAAAAAATTTCTAGTAATACTATGCAGGATTCTGTGATCTTTATTATAAAAATTATCCAAGATGACTATTTATTCATCCTGGTACAAATAACATGTTTATGAATGACAAAAAACAAGAGAAAATTTATAAAAATAGTTGCGGTTGGGAAGAAGAAAGAGATTCCTCTGTGAAAAACATTTTTTTATTCATATTGTAACGGATTATGTGTTACCCCCTCTATTTTCTTTTTCTTTCTTTTTCTTTTCTTATTTAGCCTTTGTGCGCGGATGTGCATGATAATCTATGTGTATTACATTAATCTGATATCAAATGTATTACCAATTTATCTAATGTTTCAGATTACATAGATGGGAAATTAAGCGTAACCGACAATCAATTAGGATTGATTGTATTTACATTTTTGTTTATATTATATTTATTATATTTATTATTATTGGTACTTTGACCTGTTGTATTAATTAGCTTATTTACTTTATTTGGGTCAAAGGATATTTATTTATATTTCATTTATATTTTATTTATATTATATTTATATTTCTATGAATTTGCCTTGTCCGGACCTGGTTCTATGAACCTAAGTAATATGTATTTATATTTATTTTTATTTATTAATAATTATATGTATTTTTATATAAGGCATAAGAATTCAATAAAGCGGGGACAGGTTCTCCTATTAATTTAATCAATTAATATCTTAAGTCTTGCTCTGGATTGAGCGTATAATAATTATCTTTGCTTCTGTAGTTTTCTGCCGTAAGAGGATTCTTACACATATTAAAATTTAATAATTTCTTAATAAACTTAATTATAAGTAGTTTCAAAATAAATTTTTTTATATGGTGCCAGAAGTCTATACTTAACAATAAAATTGTATCACTATAAAACCTATTAACATCTTAAAAAATATATAAATCCAAAAAAATAAACTGGTAACTTTATTTTTCAAGACATGCACTGGTCGAAAATTTATAAAATCTACACCTATCGGGTACCAGATAGGTGTAGTATCCGTGCCTAATATCGTACACATATCAGGTACCCAATAGGTGTAAAAAATGTTTTTTTACACATATCNCCTAACGACGATAGCTCTGACTCTAACTCTACTCCCGAAGAAACTTCTCCTATTCCAACTCCTCCTCAAGAAAGGGAATTATCTGAAGAAGAACAACTTGAACTTCTACGACGAAGAAGAAGAGAATTTCTTGCTCAGGAACAAGGACTTACTCTTGAAGAATACGACGCCCGAGTAGCCGAAACAACTGCGCAATTCATAACACAACCAGGACCATCATATTTACAACCAGAAACAACTGAATATATTATTCCTATAAGTGACGACGACGAAG
This sequence comes from Diversispora epigaea, assembly GCA_003547095.1. NCBI lineage: Eukaryota > Fungi > Glomeromycota > Glomeromycetes > Diversisporales > Diversisporaceae > Diversispora > Diversispora epigaea. The sequence goes on from PQFF01000401.1 coordinate 33,250, forward strand.
GTATCAACGAACAAGAACAAGAAGATTTAATAGCAGCTTTAAACCTTTCATTACAAAACTCTCCTGAACTACCTCCAGTAGTTGAATATATACCTCCTCCACAACAACAACAACAACAAGTTACAACTCCTACTCTAACTAACATCATGGACCAAAACCAATTTAACACATTCATGACTGGCTTTAACACCGCGATGACAAATCTTGTAGCCGGAATAGGTACCGGTGGTGGTGGTGGAGCTCCTCGAATAGCTGTTCCAATTCCTATCTTTAAAGGAGAAACCAAAGAAAATGTAGCTGCATGGTTAATACAAGTGGAAACTATCTTTAAGGCTCAGAAGATTACAGACGTCGCAACTCGTTGTTATTACGCAAGTACTGGTATGAGGGATGCCGCTTTACATTGGTATTTACAGAAAATGGTAGCTCACGGAGCTAATGCAGGCGTACCATGGGCTGACTGGAATACTTTTAAAAATGAAGTTACCGCTTCTTTCCAACCTCCTAATTATCAACAATATCTCCGACAACAACTCCGCAGGTTAAAACAAACTGGAAGTGTAAGGAATTATACTTCGCAATTCCAAAATATTGTTGGACAAGTAACAAACATGAGCGATTTGGACCAAGTAGCTCAATATATTGAAGGATTAAAATCTTCCACGAAGATGGAACTCTCTTATCAAGCACCTGGAAATCTTAACGATGCAATTGGCCTAGCAACTCGATATGATGCCGCCATGTGGGGAACTGTAAGCCGTAACAATAAACATATGCGAACAAATGTTAACTCTAATTATAATCGCCCTGCTCCTCCCCGAAATCAAAATAATAATCATGGACCTTCTCCAATGGATTTGGATGCAATTGAAAATAAGTTTAACAACTCCTCTTTCTTCTCTTATAAAGCAAAGAATAAAGGATTTAATCGAGGAAATTATAACAACACCAACCAAGGAAACTCGCAAGTGAAAACTTGTTACTATTGCCATCAACCTGGACATATTGCTAAAGATTGTAGGAAAAAGCAAAAAGCAAAGGTCTCTAATATCGAAACACCTCAAAAGAACGGAAGTTCTTGGGAAGATAAAATCAATGATTTACGAAGTTAAATACGAGCTGAACCAAACGAAGAATATATCAGTAACTCTAACTTGGAATTTAACAACATAGAAGAACCACGAAAACAACTCTTACGAATTAATGGCAAAATCGAAGGAAAATCTATCTGTGTTATGATAGATAGCGGAGCCATTGAAAATTTTATTGATGAAAAATTTGTCAAACAACATAATCTTCCATATCAAACTACCCGAAATCTACCTGTACAATTGGCAGATGGTCATAATAAAACTATTAACAAGATGGTGACAATTAAAAATCTTTGTCTGAATTCATGTAACTCTACTAATATTATTGCTTATGCAATGCCATTACAACGATATGATCTTATCTTGGGAAAACCCTGGCTATATGACACTAACCCCATGATTGATTGGGCTAATAATACTCTCACTTTCCGAAAAGGAAGAAATCTTATCACAGAAGTAGCAAACGAAACCTTGCCGAAAAGAAAACCTGAATGCAATTCTATTTTTATCTCCAAAAATCAATTTGCCCGAACTGGCCCTATGGCTGAATTATTTACAGTATACTTAGCTAATACCGAGGAAGGAAACAAAACAATTATTAATGTCGCCGTACCTGAAGTAACAAAAATTCTAAAGGAATTTCCAGATATTTTTCCAAATGCTTTACCTGACAAGTTACCTCCTTCTCGCCAACTGGATCATGCAATTAATTTGGTTCCTGGAGCTGTACCTTCCTCCCGTCCTATATATCGACTATCTCAAATGGAAATGAATGAATTAAAAATTCAATTAGCAGACATGTTACAAAAAGGATTCATTCGTCCTAGTGTCTCGCCTTTTGGTGCTCCAGTTTTATTTGTGCATAAAAAGGAAGGAACTTTGCGCCTTTGCGTGGATTATAGAGCTTTGAATAAGCTTACCATCAAGAATAGATATCCTCTACCAAGAATCGAAGATTTAATGGATCGCCTTGCTGGATCTAAGTGGTTTTCAAAAATTGATTTATACTCCGGATATCATCAAATCCGTATTAACGAAGGAGATATTCATAAAACTGCCTTCCGAACTCGTTATGGACACTATGAGTTTCTTGTACTTCCTTTTGGCTTAACTAATGCCCCTGCGACTTTCATGACTCTCATGAATGATATTTTTCGTGAATTTTTGGATAAATTTGTTGTAGTTTATCTGGATGACATCTTAATTTACAGTAAATCTAAAGAGGAACATTATCAACATCTCCGACAAATCTTGCTTACCTTGAGAAAACATCAACTCTATGCTAAAATGACTAAATGTGAATTATTTAGGAACAAAGTGGAATATTTAGGACATTTCTTGTCTGATAAAGGAGTTCACGTCGATAATCGTAAAATACAAACTATCAAGGATTGGGTTGAACCAAAGAACCTAACTGAATTACGTTCTTTCTTAGGATTGGCTAGTTACTACCGAAAATTTGTTAAAAACTTTTCTTTGATTGCTTCTCCATTAACTGCATTATTACATAAAGAGAAACCATATCAATGGGAATTAGATCAACAACGCGCATTCGAGATGTTAAAGGATAAGTTGACATCTGCTCCAGTATTACTCTTACCTGACTTTTCTAAAACCTTTACTGTTACCACAGATGCTTCGGATTTTGCATTGGGTGCAGTTTTGAGTCAAGACCAAGGCCGTGGTGAACAACCTATCGCATACGAATCTAGAAAACTTTCCGCAGCTGAGCTTAACTACCCGACACATGAAAAAGAACTATTAGCTATAGTTCATGCCATAAAAGTTTGGCGTCCATATCTTGAAGGAAAATCATTTACTGTGGAAACGGACCATGCCTCGTTGGAATATATCAAAAGTCAACACCAACTCTCCCGTCGACAGGCTCGATGGATGGAATTATTACAAGCTAATGACTTTAAAGTTCGATACCGACCAGGCAAAACAAATGTTGTAGCTGACGCTTTATCACGACAACCTTCTCTCGCTCATATTAGCAGCGTGCAAANNNTTAATGGATCGCCTTGCTGGATCTAAGTGGTTTTCAAAAATTGATTTATATTCCGGATATCATCAAATCCGTATTAACGAAGGAGATATTCATAAAACTGCCTTCCGAACTCGTTATGGACACTATGAGTTTCTTGTACTTCCTTTTGGCTTAACTAATGCCCCTGCGACTTTCATGACTCTCATGAATGATATTTTTCGTGAATTTTTGGATAAATTTGTTGTAGTTTATCTGGATGACATCTTAATTTACAGTAAATCTAAAGAGGAACATTATCAACATCTCCGACAAATCTTGCTTACCTTGAGAAAACATCAACTCTATGCTAAAATGACTAAATGTGAATTATTTAGGAACAAAGTGGAATATTTAGGACATTTCTTGTCTGATAAAGGAGTTCACGTCGATAATCGTAAAATACAAACTATCAAGGATTGGGTTGAACCAAAGAACCTAACTGAATTACGTTCTTTCTTAGGATTGGCTAGTTACTACCGAAAATTTGTTAAAAACTTTTCTTTGATTGCTTCTCCATTAACTGCATTATTACATAAAGAGAAACCATATCAATGGGAATTAGATCAACAACGCGCATTCGAGATGTTAAAGGATAAGTTGACATCTGCTCCAGTATTACTCTTACCTGACTTTTCTAAAACCTTTACTGTTACCACAGATGCTTCGGATTTTGCATTGGGTGCAGTTTTGAGTCAAGACCAAGGCCGTGGTGAACAACCTATCGCATACGAATCTAGAAAACTTTCCGCAGCTGAGCTTAACTACCCGACACATGAAAAAGAACTATTAGCTATAGTTCATGCCATAAAAGTTTGGCGTCCATATCTTGAAGGAAAATCATTTACTGTGGAAACGGACCATGCCTCGTTGGAATATATCAAAAGTCAACACCAACTCTCCCGTCGACAGGCTCGATGGATGGAATTATTACAAGCTAATGACTTTAAAGTTCGATACCGACCAGGCAAAACAAATGTTGTAGCTGACGCTTTATCACGACAACCTTCTCTCGCTCATATTAGCAGCGTGCAAACTCAATTCATTTCTGATGATGAATTAATGGAAGAATATAAAAAGGATAACCATTTTGGACCAATATACTTAACTCTTCAATCACCTCAACAAGCGGATAAAAAGGATCTTGCTCTCGCTAAACCTTTTGAAATAATTGACAAACGATTGTATTTAATAGAAGGATTACGGATGGTAATCCCTAATAATAAAACCCTTAAAACTATACTTTTACAAGAATATCATGACAGTAAAATCTCTGGTCATCTTGGGATCGAGAAAACAACTGAAGCAATAATGAAATACTATTATTGGCCGAAAATGAGACGATCAGTGTATCAGTATGTCACAACCTGTGATGAATGCCAACGAAACAAAGGAAGGACCCATCAACCTTCTGGACTACTCCAACCTTTACCAACACCTGCTAGACGGTGGGAACAAGTGACAATGGATTTTGTCGTACAACTACCAATGACTAAACAGAAACATGATGCAATTGTAGTATTTGTAGACCGATTAACAAAAAGAGCACATTTCCAACCAACAACCACGAATGTTACTGCTCCTGAAGTAGCTGAGATATTTTTCAGTACTATCTTCCGATATCATGGACTGCCGAAAACGATAATCTCCGATCGAGATGCCAAATTCACAAGTAAATTTTGGAAAGCATTATTTAAACAATTAGATACTAAATTATCTATGTCAACTGCATTTCACCCCCAAACCGACGGACAAACAGAGTGGATGAACCAAACCATGGAACAAATGTTACGAATCTATAGCAATTATAAACAGGATAATTGGGATCAATTACTTCCTGCTGTAGAATTCGCATATAATAACTCGAAACAACTTTCAACGAATTACACTCCATTTGAATTGGATTGTGGACAACACCCTTTAACTCCCTCCTCACTCTCTCATCCTACAAATGTTGCCGCCGCTGATGATTTTGTATTAGAATGGAATAATACCATGAAATTGGCTATTGATAACTTGACGTATGCTCAGAATCAACAAAAGAAATATGCCAACCAACATAGAAAATATCAAATCTATCATGTTGGAGAACAAGTACTCCTATCTTCACAAAATATTCGAGATACTATAGAAAAGAATCGACCTTCTCAAAAGTTAACTTCTAAATACTATGGACCATACGAAATAAAAGAAGTTATTTCTGAAACTGCCTATAAATTACAATTACCCTCAAATTGGAGGATTCATCCTGTTTTCCATGTATCTTTATTAAAACCCTACCAAACAACCGAAGAATTTGAACGACCTTCTCCTCCTCCTCCTGAAGTAACAGAAGATCTTGAAGAAGAATATGAAGTTGAATCAGTTCTCGATAAGAAACTTCATCGTAATAAACCTCTTTATTTAATTAAATGGAAAGGATACCCTTTGCACGATGCAACTTGGGAACCATTATCAAACCTCCAAAACGCTATGGAATTAGTTTCTGAATTTAACAATCAACGAGGACGTTGATTTCTTGTAGTTGGGGAGAATGTAATGGATTATGTGTTACCCCCTCTATTTTCTTTTTCTTTCTTTTTCTTTTCTTATTTAGCCTTTGTGCGCGGATGTGCATGATAATCTATGTGTATTACATTAATCTGATATCAAATGTATTACCAATTTATCTAATGTTTCAGATTACATAGATGGGAAATTAGGCGTAACCGACAATCAATTAGGATTGATTGTATTTACATTTTTGTTTATATTATATTTATTATATTTATTATTATTGGTACTTTGACCTGTTGTATTAATTAGCTTATTTACTTTATTTGGGTCAAAGGATATTTATTTATATTTCATTTATATTTTATTTATATTATATTTATATTTCTATGAATTTGCCTTGTCCGGACCTGGTTCTATGAACCTAAGTAATATGTATTTATATTTATTTTTATTTATTAATAATTATATGTATTTTTATATAAGGCATAAGAATTCAATAAAGCGGGGACAGGTTCTCCTATTAATTTAATCAATTAATATCTTAAGTCTTGCTCTGGATTGAGCGTATAATAATTATCTTTGCTTCTGTAGTTTTCTGCCGTAAGAGGATTCTTACACATATTAAAATTTAATAATTTCTTAATAAACTTAATTATAAGTAGTTTCAAAATAAATTTTTTTATATGGTGCCAGAAGTCTATACTTAACAATAAAATTGTATCACTATAAAACCTATTAACATCTTAAAAAATATATAAATCCAAAAAAATAAACTGGTAACTTTATTTTTCAAGACATGCACTGGTCGAAAATTTATAAAATCTACACCTATCGGGTACCAGATAGGTGTAGTATCCGTGCCTAATATCGTACACATATCAGGTACCCAATAGGTGTAAAAAATGTTTTTTTACACATATCAGGTACCCGATAGGTGTAAAAAATGTTTTTTTACACATATCGGATACCCGATAAGTGTGAAAAATGTTTTCTCACACCTATCGGGTACCTGATATGTGTACGATATTAGGCACGGATACTATACCTATCTGGTACCCGATAGGTGTAGATTTTATAAATTTTCGACCAGTGATGTTCTATTAAATTACCAGTCAGATTTTTAATTAAAAGCTTATATCAAAAGTTATAAGCATTTAAAAGTACATAATTTTTATATATTTAGTACTAATTTAAAACAATATATTTATTAGTCAGAATTTATAAAATTCTCAACTTTTTATTTAATATTAGTATTTTTAACAATTTTCTTTTAATATTTTTATTCTTTTTTTTATTTAATTTTATTTTTTTTTAATTTAATATAAAAATTTTAATCAATAATTTTTTTTTTTAATTTAATATAAAATTTTTAATCTAAAATCTTAATTCTTATTGGACAATTAACTTTCACATGATATATGATCTATTAAAAAAAATTGAAACAAATCACATAATTGTTGAATATAGACTTCCGACACTATAATAAATAATTTTGTAAATAATTGATAATAATAATGAATAATTTTGCAATAATTTAATAATTCTAAAATATTTTTCTTTATATACAAATAATCTTTGTAATAATTAATTCTAATAATAAATAATTTCATATACATAACAATAGGGATAAAATATGTTAAAGCAGTAATATATTTCTATTGTTGTACTTCTATAATAAATTTTTATAATTTTTTTAATAAACAACTTTATATTTTTTTACAAGTTATTTCAAAAAGTCTATTAAATTTTAGTAATATATTATCAGTAAATTTTTTTAAATGTAAGCCTTCAAAATATTTCATTTCAATAACTTTCAAATACCTCCAATATAAACATAATATTTATGAAGGTTATTGGTATCGAAAACCTTCATTTTTATTAATAAAATGTAATACTGTAAAGGTTATTGATATATTTTATCATAATAAACATAATATTTGCGAAGGTTATTGGTCTGATAATTTTCAATAACCTTTGAAAATGAAATTATTACAATAATCTTCATTATAAAAAATTTCTTGATGACGAAGTAGTTACAGTGTCACTGGTCAAAAATTTATAAAACCTACATTTATCGGGTACCAGATAGATATAGTATCCATATTTAATATCGTACACATATCGAGTACCCGATAGGTGTGAGAAAACATTTTTCACACTTATCGGATATTTGATATATGCATCAGGAAATTTTTTATATCGGAGGTTATTGTAATAATTTCGTTTTCAAAGGTTATTGAAGGTTATCGGACCAATAACTTTCGTAAATATTACATTTATTATAATAAAATGAAGGTTATTGAAGGTTATCAATATCAATAACCTCTGGAGTATTATGTTTTATTAATAAAAATGAAAGTTTTCGGTACCAATAACCTTCGTAAATATTACGTTTATGTTGGAGGTATTCAAAGGTTATCGGAGTGAAGGACTTCGAAGGTTTACATTTAAAAAAATTTACTGATGATGTAAAAAAACATTTTTCACACTTATCAGCAGTGTTGTATACGGGACATGTCCCAGGCTTTTTTTAACTTGTCTCATCTTTGTTCTACCTTTGTCCCAAACATATTCTTACTTATACTTAACTTTTAAAAATATATATTTATATGTAAAATTAGATTCTAAGCAGTTTTATTTAGAACATTAAGATAAGTTATAATAAAATTTTGAATTATTATTATTTTTTTCATTGTTCTAACTGTCCCAATTTTGTTCCAAACATGTCCCATGACAACACTGCCTATCAGGTACCTGATATATGTAAAAAAACATTTTTCACACCTATCAAGTAGTATTGTCATGGGACATCTTGGGACATTTTGAAACAAAAATAATTTTTTAAATTATAAAAAATTCCATTATAAAACTTAGTTTAAGTCATTAATTAAAGTTATTTAGAATTGATTTTTACATATATTTATAAAGTTTTAATATATCTTTATAAGCTAAATAAGGATAGGGACATTGGGACATGGGATATTGGGACAGTAAAAAAACCTAGGAACATACAAAATATACAATACTGCTATCGGGTACCCGATATGTGTACGATATTAGACACAGATACTATACCTATCTGGTACCCGATAGATGTAGGTTTTATAAATTTTCAACCAGTATGTAGAACTTTTATTAAATCCAATAGGTTTAAAATATTTATAAATCCCATAATTATATAATTAATAAATAGATCATAAAATAAGTAATTTCAACAATTTATTNAATTTTGAATTATTATTATTTTTTTCATTGTTCTAACTGTCCCAATTTTGTTCCAAACATGTCCCATGACAACACTGCCTATCAGGTACCTGATATATGTAAAAAAACATTTTTCACACCTATCAAGTAGTATTGTCATGGGACATCTTGGGACATTTTGAAACAAAAATAATTTTTTAAATTATAAAAAATTCCATTATAAAACTTAGTTTAAGTCATTAATTAAAGTTATTTAGAATTGATTTTTACATATATTTATAAAGTTTTAATATATCTTTATAAGCTAAATAAGGATAGGGACATTGGGACATGGGATATTGGGACAGTAAAAAAACCTAGGAACATACAAAATATACAATACTGCTATCGGGTACCCGATATGTGTACGATATTAGACACAGATACTATACCTATCTGGTACCCGATAGATGTAGGTTTTATAAATTTTCAACCAGTATGTAGAACTTTTATTAAATCCAATAGGTTTAAAATATTTATAAATCCCATAATTATATAATTAATAAATAGATCATAAAATAAGTAATTTCAACAATTTATTAGATTATGGGAGTTCTAAATACTCAAATGATGAATGAGATAAATATATAGAGATGCCTCAAGTTTATATTGATAAAACTTCTAGTGAATGGATGAACTGAATTTGAAAACGTCTTATATATTTCAGAGAAAATAATCTCTTATCAACTAATAGCAAAAAATATCTTAAAACTAAAAAGTTAATAAGATATTAAAGTGATGTTAATGGATTTTGGATAAATTATGCACCTGAAATTGGTATTGCCATTTGTTTCTTTTATAATTAATTAATATATACTGATTAACAAATCAAAAATATAGAAAATTATAAATAGAACAACATTGGAGATCTTCATGCACTGGAAATATCTTTTGTAATGTAAGTTATAATAAATATTTAATGATATGATAAGAATAGATGAAAAGTCTGTGTTAAAAACTCTTGTCAATCTTAACTAAAGAATTATAAATAAGAAAATTGTTTGCATAAAAAACTATAAACCTTTCTTATATATATATATATTATCATTTTATAAATAAATAAAAAAATATAAAAAAAAAAATCTAAAAATATATATATATATATTTTTTTAATTTTTATAAATATAAATATTTTTAGATTATTATTAGTATATCAATATATATTTTTTAAAAATTGAAATATCGTTATTTATGAAGATTTACTAATACTTTTTTTTAACATTAAAAATAGATCATTGAAATTGATATTTTTTAAAAAAAACAAAATTATGTGAAATTTTTATTTTAAAAAAAAAAAATATAAAATTGATATTTTTTACAAAAAAACAAAATTAAATGAAATTTTTATTACTTAAAAAACAGAACAGATAAACAAATAAATAAAATTATTTAAAAATTATTATTTTTAAAATAGTAAAATAGATTTTTNGGAGATCTTCATGCACTGGAAATATCTTTTGTAATGTAAGTTATAATAAATATTTAATGATATGATAAGAATAGATGAAAAGTCTGTGTTAAAAACTCTTGTCAATCTTAACTAAAGAATTATAAATAAGAAAATTGTTTGCATAAAAAACTATAAACCTTTCTTATATATATATATATTATCATTTTATAAATAAATAAAAAAATATAAAAAAAAAAATCTAAAAATATATATATATATATTTTTTTAATTTTTATAAATATAAATATTTTTAGATTATTATTAGTATATCAATATATATTTTTTAAAAATTGAAATATCGTTATTTATGAAGATTTACTAATACTTTTTTTTAACATTAAAAATAGATCATTGAAATTGATATTTTTTAAAAAAAACAAAATTATGTGAAATTTTTATTTTAAAAAAAAAAAATATAAAATTGATATTTTTTACAAAAAAACAAAATTAAATGAAATTTTTATTACTTAAAAAACAGAACAGATAAACAAATAAATAAAATTATTTAAAAATTATTATTTTTAAAATAGTAAAATAGATTTTTATTATTCATTTTTTTCTAATTTCAAAATTGATATTTTTAGAAAAAAATAAAATTATTAATAAAAAAAACAGTTAAACAAATAAATAAATTATTTTAGACTAAAAAAAATAAAAATAGTAAAACAAATTTTTATTTTAGAAAATTATTATTCATTTTTCTCTAAATTTCTAAAAAAAATAGATTATCAAAATTAATATTTTTATTTAAACTGTTATTTATTACTAAAAAAAAATTAAAGTATTATTATTTGTATTTTAATTATTTTTTTTTAAAATAGTAAAATAGATTTTTTTGTTTTGAAAAATTATATAATAAAGTGCACAAATCATTTGTAGTCTTCTAGATAAAAGATCAATTATGTATAAAAAAAAATTATTATTATATATTTTAAAAAAAGTTTTTTTCTTTTTTTTTTTTTTGAAAAAAAAATAAAATTTAAACATTTTAATTTTGAATTGAGGTTAATAGTATACTAAACAAAAAAATTCATTTTACAATATTTAAAAAAAATCATTAATTAAGTCTATTAAAAAAAACTTTACATATTTAAAATATTATTCAAAATAAACTTTTTTTTTAAAAAAAAATGTCATTTAATTAACTATTATTTGTTTGATTAATTCAATTGTTAGTATTAAAGAAACAAACAATTTTACAGTTATTGAAGCTAATGCTATTGCAAGAGTGAAAAAAAAATAGATAGTATTTCTAATCTCTATTTAACTGTATTTTATAATAAAAATCTATCAATATTTTTATTTGTTGATAAGATAATAGAAGGTACAATTTATGAAATATCTGGGAAAGTTAATTTAACTGAATTTTCAGAAATAAATGAAAGTATTTTTGTATTAATTTTTATATTATAATAATAAATTTATAATAATATAATTAAATTATAGATAATTGTTGTCTCAGCAAAGAAAACCAAAATTTCAATTTAAAATTTACATATAAATGCACTAAACATCTATCTGACTGGTATGATTTATTTTTGTATTTAATTATTCTAAAACAATAAACCAGATTTTTTTATTTTAGGAAATTATTATTTATTTTTCTAATTTCAAAAAAATGGATCATTGAAATTAATATTTTTATTTAAACAAAACAGACAAACTAATTCATTAATTATTTTTACAAGAAATTATTTATTTATTATTAAAAAAAATCATGCAAAATTATTATCTTGAAATCTGAGATTATAGGTGCTGTTAAAATTCAAATCCTAAATTTCAAATTCCAAATCCAAATCCCAAATACTATGATGTCAAAATTCCAAAATATTTTTGACTTTAGGTAGCATGTATACCTGACTGTACTAAAATAGATAACAAATAAATAAATTATTTTAGAGAATTATTGTTATTTCTAAAAAAAAATATTAAAGAAAATTGTTGAAATTATTATTTTGTTTTTGATTATTTTAAAATAGTAAAATATATGTTAATCAGTTCATAGTTTTCTGGATCAAAGATCAATTATGTGTGTGCAAAAATTTTGTGTTGATTTTTTTTTTTTAAAAAAAAGGTTGAAAAAAAGTTATATTTTGATAAAAAAATAAAATTTAAACATTTGTTTATTTGTTTTTTTTTTAATAAATTTGAGGTTGATTTATAAAAAAAAGTTTTACAAAATTAAAAAAAATAATAAAAATAAATTGAGTAAAAAAAATATTATTATTTCAAAATATTCATATATGGACTAATTTGGTTCCACTAAATACATTTATATCACTTCATGTGACATTTGTTCATTTTACACATGATAATTATTTTAATATCAATGTTTCAACATGAAAACATTTAATATTTTTTACAATAAATTTAAAATAGTATCTATAATTTTATATAAACCAGATATTAACTTTCTTTAAACCTGTCCTGTAATACAGTAATAATGAAATAATAATAAAAGTTACTACAACAGTTAAAACTATTATGTTGTTAAATAAACTAAATTTCAACTTGCTAATGATTTAAAAATATATTTATTAATATTTTGTCAATATAAATATTCTGTATAGTTTTATAATTTGTGTTAAATGCATTTATTGATTCCTAATTGATTCCTTAACCCAATTAGAAACCAATTGGTAATATATTTCAAAGTAATAAAAAACACAAAAATTAATAATCCATGATTTTTTTTTTACTTGAGATGTCACCTCATTATTTATTTGATTTTATTGTGCCACAGATGTAAAATAATTAATGTATAGCTTTGTGCATCAAAAAATAGTTCTTATTTTATGTAACAAAATCAAATGGAGACAAATCAGCCTATATAATTATTGAAGCTAATGTCATTGCAAGAGCAGAAAATAATAATGATAACAAAAATGCTATTTTAAAAATTTCAAAATTAATCAATCCATCATCAACTCAGTAAAATCAAGATAGATACCATTCTAAAGGATCCACTTCATGTTTAATGACTTAAGTGCATAGGGGCATATAGTTAATTACAAATAGAATGCATTCATAATTATATGTATTTTTTATGACATAACATAATAAAATAAATAAATAAAAATAACTATTGTTAACTCACCAGAAAAAAAAGTTAATTTTTTTTTTATATTTATTTATCCATTAAAATTCCTTTTTTTAAAATAAAAGAATTGTGTAGTATTGTTGTATTAAAATGGTGGTGGTTATTGAACTGTTACCCGCCACTCTAGTTTAAAAATCGAGAAAAAATCTGAGCAATTATTTGAGATCGATATGGATTGTGGATGTCCAATACTATTAGAAAAATCGAGAAGTGGGTAGAAAGATCCAAGCATGTACAATCTTACAACGTAAATTCATTGAATGGTATTACAAACCTGATGGCATGACAGCAAGCAGTTAGCTATACATTTCGACCTCTTATGGAGAATTCGAGAGGAAATGTGTCTGCATAACTTGTAATTCTAACAATGTATAATGTGTTTTTGACACTAGTATTTATTCGATTAATATATCTATTTATTTGATGTAATTTAACCTATTTATATATATCTATTTGAAATAAAATTACCTAAGGTATTCCCGAGGGCTGATACATTAGACTTTTATTTATTGCTATTTTTTACTTTGATTTCATTTTTTATTTTCTGCAAACTCAAGTTCACAAATAAACAAAGCAATTTTTTTTATCATGAATATATCCGAGCATAAAGTTCCCCTACTCCATAAAATATCACAGAAACTATTACAAAGATATATTTTATTAATTACATGCGTTATAAAATTATTTTAAAATCTTTAAAATCGAAATCATATGAATGATAATGGTAATTTATGAACAATAAGACACTTCTAAATTATAACACCCAATTCAGTGTGAAGGTTTCAGATTACTGAAACAAGCGAAACCAGCGAGCAAAAGATGGTAATTCATGGAAATCATGTCCTACTTCGGAACACCCTTCTGTATTGTCTGGATCCTTATCACAAACTTTGCATATCTTCATGCAACCTTTTTCCTTATCCGAATCTTTTTCACACCCTCTACAAAATCTAACACAAGCACGTTCCGCATAATTATGCCTGCACTGATTGAAGATTATTTGACATCCACGAGATCCATAATCTTTATCGCAACATCGATAAAATTGTTTGCATCCAACATAATTAGAGCCTTTTTTTTTACAGCAATTCCAGTATCCGACGAGTTCAGGAATATTAAAAGGAGTTATTCTAATATAAAACGCAGTATGGTTCAACTTTTCTTTCTTTGTAGGATTATGAAAATTACTAGTATGCTTCCAATAAGATGATAATGGATGCCTATCTTCAACTTTTCCAAGATGACGCCACTCTTTATCTGAATGAACCAATTTTATTTCTTGATGGCATTTTTTAGATGCTAATCTTGGATCATTTACTTCGGAACACTTAGAACACTTGAGATATCTAATCTTGAGAGCTACCGGATTCTCGAGATGTCCATCCATTAACGATTCATACTTTGCAAGAATTCGTTCCGGTTCCATTCCTTTAAAAATACAATACTCATTATTTAATTCATTACTTGTGAGATTGGATCTACGATAAATACTATTATTTGGTAACCTTTCAAATAACATAATTCTAAAATCGCGAGTTCCTGATAGCCTGTTATCTATGTGATGTATTTTTCGGGCTATTTCTATGCCCGCATTACGAGGACCTCCAATAGGTGCGTCATTAACACCTTTAGTGACAAGGATGGTATTATCCCATACATTACCGTTATAACTATCCGCTAAAGATTCGATGAACCTCGCTTGACGTTTGTACTGGGCTTCTGCTCTGATGTCAGGCTTCACAAACCACAAGATTGTCGTAACATTCTCAATGCGATTGTCCAACATCTTGCGAAAAATTTTACGCTTAGTTTCTTCATCGCTTCTACTTTCGTTAAGATCATCAGAATCATTGAACCAGGTGTATCAATGTAGAAACCTCCATTAATGTTATGAATATTAACTTCAGCAGTTTGGGATTCGCTACTATGTCCGACTGTCACATTCTGTGCTCCGAAAACAGTCGCAGTGAAGCTTTTTCCCAGTCCCGTATTTCCGACGGCAAGAATACAGCGTAGTGATAACTGATACATATGCATCAAATAATGAGTTTAAATACTTATTTAAGTACCTAAAAAATAAAAATTTCATACTTACGCTTGCATCAGACATTTTGTTGTAGATATCAATAAGGGGTTGAGTATTTGTAGAGAACCGCAAAGTCTATGAAGAAATCAGACCAGAAAGCTTGTCAACTTATTCATATTTTCAACAGTATTATCCAAGATATTTCGACACAATCTTTCGACACAAATTTTCTCTTTTATATTTCGAACAGTAAGGACACCATGTATTACTATACTTTACGTTACCAAGAGCACTATACCAAACGTGATTTTTAACACATCTCCAGAACAAATGCATTTGACAGTTGATGTATATATTGGATAAATATTCTCCATTTTTACTACGTGCTAATTCTTTGGCACTGCCAATACCAAGTCTTTCGAATTCTTTCGACAATAGGGGCACCAAGTACCTCTTTTTATATCATTAATTTTGGCAAGCTATGAATGACTTTTAGAACAACTCCAAAGTAATGGTGTACGTTTATTGTAATAAGAATTAGAAAGACAAATTCCGCCTTTTTTATTTGCAAGATTTTGAGCTCAAGTTTTTTACATTCACGACACCAAGTGCCCTCATTTTTTAACGTGTGCAAGAGATGTACGAAATTTATGTCCATTTTCACATTCCCATAATAGAGGTAAATTATTATTAATATATTTTTCAAAAATACATTTTCCGTTTTTAGTATATGCAATTTGCTTAGCAATTTCAAGAGTAAGTGGTCTTCTATGTGCATAATCTGGACACCACCTGTTACGTTTATACTATCAAGACTTGCATGCCATTTATGTCCTTCATTACAATGCATAATAAAGGTGATTTATTATTAATATATTTTTCTTGGGTGTTCAATAAAATACTACATCTGTCTGGTATCAGGGTGCTAGAGGTAATATTTCACTATGTTAAATAATAATAATAATAATATTATTATTATTGTTGTTATTATTAACTTATGAATTAATTTATTTTTTTTATAGCTTAATAATATTGCTGTATTTTTTTTAAAAAAATTAATTCAAACATTATTTAAGAGGATAAGATGAAGGTTTTTACGAAACATATTCTTTTTGTTCTTTATCCAGCCAGACTCATTAATTTAAAATTAGGGCGACTGAATAAATTAACTACTTTGAATCGCATCGAGATTTTTATTTATGTGAAGCTCCGGAGACAAAGGTAAGCGAAAATAGGAAATTTTCAGCAGATTTTCGCATCGTGACTATATGCACTAGTTTAAAAAAGGCAAGTTCTTAAAAACTCCTAACTAAAAATTCACGTAAAATATTTATATGAATTGCATCCTTTAAATCTTTTAAATTATATTTTCCACATTTCAATAATTTAATAACTAAAAGTTTTAATACATTCAAATCTGAAAAAGAAATAATTAAAAATTGACCAAGATAAATGCACCATATGTGTTACAGTTAATCGAGCGATGTTTTCATATATATAAACGGAACGGACAAGGGAAATTTTTTGAACCAAAAAAAGTATTTATTTTTTTGCACTAATAATCCTATTTGTTAAAATCATCGACTCACTTTTTTATTTTTATTTTTTAATTAATCCAATTTTGTATATGACCCACCCGAATCGATGATCGACTCTTGTACAATTTTAACAAAAAATATATAAAATATATCATACGATAGCCCGTTATATATGAATGTAATCTATCAAAATCATTTGATGATACAAACAAACCTATAATGTCACGGAAGGCATTCAATTGCTATTGTTTGAAGTTTATACATATAGGTTAACGTTTTTTTTTGAATTCCGAGAAGGAAATAAAATTTTTTATGAAATTATTCCATAATTCAAGTATTAAAAGATGTATTTCTTAGTTGAATTTATTTTTTGCATTAATTTTTTAATTGGTTCAATTTTATGTGGTCAAACTGATAGATATCAACATAATAGTGTAATAATTAATAATCAACTCTTAATCTTTGCTGGATGGAATGATCAAAATCAAAATCAATTAACATCATTATTCTATTTGGATTTATTAAAGCCATTTGATAATGTAAACATACCATGGACTTCGATTCCTAATGGAGATCTTCCTGTTTATGCTTGGGCTTCAACTGCTATTGTTGGTTTAAATAATTCTACAATATTTCAAATTGGTGGATATGAAAAGAATAAAAATACACTCAATTATAATTATTCAAACCAAGTTTATACATATGATTACCCTACTTCTAAATGGACCATACCATCAATAATTGGTGATAGTATTCCTCCCAGGCAGCTAATAAATGGTGTAATTGACAATTCAGGAATTATATATATATTTGGTGGATTTAATGCCACTAATTTAACAGTATTTACTGGACAAATGTACAATGATATGAATATATTGAATACTTCTTCAATGACTTGGAAAACTCTAAGCCCATCTTTGCCACCTAGTGAATGTTGTAGCTATTCAGCTAATATTTTATCAAATGGAATTATTGTTTATATTGGTGGAATTTTACTAGGAGGAGGTTCATATGCAAGTGCACCTCTTGATGAGGTTAAGAGAGATACGAGTCCAATTCTAGAAATATATACTAATTCCAACACCTATCTTTTAAAAATGAACGATGTAAGTAATTTAAATACGAAATAATAAATTATTTAAATAATTTTCATAAATATTAATATATATTATTATCAAATAGATTAAACTCTTTGATACAAAGAAACTTGAATGGTCATCTATGGTATGTATTTGAAATTGATTTATATAAAATAAATGTAATATAATAACTTATCAATTATATTTAATTCTAAGAATGCCACTGGTGGTGATGTTGTTGACCCAAGATGGCAGTTTTCTTCTGTGTTAAGTATGTACTCAAATTATTAATTATTTCTGAAATATAACAAACTTGTAATAAATTAAATATTTTCCATAGCTCCAGATGGAAATATTATTATATTTGGAGGTTGTACGATCGATTTTACTAGTGTTAGCCCAAAACTGGCTGTATTAGATACAAACAAATCTCCATATAAGTGGACTATTCCAATTGATTCCGAATTCAATTCTCCACCATCTATTCATGGTCATTCTGCAAATTTATATTTTAATTATATGATAATTACATTTGGTTAGTAAATATGATTCAATATTCACAATAATCATTTTTCTATTATGTTAACTTTATTTATTGAATTTTATAGGAAATAATACAAATGATAAAACATATAATTCTCAAGTATATCTTTATAATATTACAAACAATAGATGGATTACAAATTTTATTCCTCCTATTAATACCACTACAAGTACTAGCCCTACTAGCATTTGTACTGGTACTGGTACTTGTACTAATACAAATGCAATCAGTCCAAGCGCTAGTACAAGTGCTAATAATACTCTGCCTACAAAAGCTTTAGCTATTGGATTTGGAATAGGAATAAGTGTAGTGATTATGATT
This sequence comes from Diversispora epigaea, assembly GCA_003547095.1. Classification (NCBI taxonomy): domain Eukaryota; kingdom Fungi; phylum Glomeromycota; class Glomeromycetes; order Diversisporales; family Diversisporaceae; genus Diversispora; species Diversispora epigaea. The sequence continues at coordinate 52,164 of PQFF01000401.1, forward strand.
TTTGCTGTGATTTTTATTTTTCGTAAAAAGGTAAAAAGTCAAGTTCTTGAAATAGCTGGAAGCAATGAAAATCCTAACCATGATTCATAAATAAAGCCGCCTGAAGTATTTATTTTTTTTAATAGTATTTTCCATATTATGAACATATTTCAAATAATTGTTTATATTGTTTAAAAGTTTATTTCATTATGGTTACACTTGTCAAATGAACGTGAATATGATTCTAATTTATGCACAGGTCGAAATGTTAGCAGATAATCAATATGTTCATGGAAAATGATATAATGGATTAATGCAGAAGTTGAAGAAAGTATATAAATAATTATGACTTTGTGTTGTTCTGATATGTTATTAATATCACCATACCATACTTATCTAGGAAGGGATATTGATTCAGACCGAGAATTTATACCTTTAATATCAATGATAATAGTGTCATTTTGGCAAGAGCTTGCCCAAAAGTTAAAAAGAGACAATGAGAAAAACAAAACAGTATTTATTTTTTTAAAAAAAGTTTAAGCCAATTACTATATAGTTTATAATTTAAAATCTATTAATAAAAATGAATCCTTGAGTCAAGCTTTTATCATAAATCATATTGTAATAACTGGCAATTTATCCGGGTAGATATCATATTTCTCAAGCTAAAAATTACAGTATAATCTGAATTAACACCTAGGTAAAAATATTTTGTTTTAAATCAGGTACCTGATAAGTGCTCAATCATACTACACCAATCAGATACTTGTGTAATGTAAATATTTCCAATTAAATAATTATAAAAATTTAATTTATATTTTTATATTATTATTAACTTGTGAATTAATTTATTATTATTATAAAAGTAACAATATAAATATATTCATTACTATAATTTTTTTTTATAACTTAATATTAATAATATTATTGTATTTTTTTTTCTAACATCACGCACGAAATTTTTTTTTTTTAAAAAAAAATAATTTAAAACATTTTTTTTAAGAGGATGAGATGAAGGTTTTCACATTCTCTAACCACGAAACATATTCTTTTTGTTCTTTATATTCAACATAATTTGGAATGAAAAGAGCAACCGAAGTACTTACTCCACGTTCTTCCAAATATTTTTCGAAAAGAACTTGTACATCCTGTTATCATCATAATCATAATAAAATAATTATAGGAATTAATAATTATAAATGATTAATAATAATAATAATAATAATAATAATAATAATAATAATAATAATAATAATAATAATAATTGTTAGTCAATAATCAATAATCAATAATAATAATAGTAAATTAATATTAACATTATCTAATGTTTCGAATTGTGGTCCAGGATAATATCCCCTTCGTTTCCAATCGGCTTCAGCAGTCCAATCACCCGCCAATTTAGAATCTTTATAATATGAAACATAATTTATAAGGAAAACACCATCAGCAACCAAAGATTCGAATCCTAATGCCCCTTTACCGGCCTATTGAATCATACATATATATAAAGAAATTCTTAAAGTTTAATACTTTTTTTTTTTAATGTATTATTATAATTATATTATGATATATGAAAAATAGATTGTATTTACCTTTTCGACAGTAATAGAACATCTAACTGGCAATGATTGGTCACCAGCTTCTTCCTCTTCTTCTTCTTCATCTGACGATTGTTCATCCTATATATATATATAAGTGTGTGTGTTTGTGTGTAATATTATAATATTATTATTTCTCAAATAATTATTCCCCCTCCTCTACAAGAATAAATTGAATATAATAAAATAATAAAAACAAAAGCAACAATCAGAATAATAACTTACGTCATCGTCCTCTTCATCATCATCACCAGGGAATGAAATAGGTTCCGCTGGTTGTTCTGAAGTATTCACATCAAAGAGCAAACGGATTCTATATGTAAAAATATATATATATATATATGTTAAATATAAAATTATATAATATTAACTAAATATAATTAGAATTACAAATATATATATATATATATATATATATGTAATTAAATTCTATTATCCTCACATACTTTTCGTTACCAAAAGTTCTTGAAAGTGCAACTTCATTAGCTCCAGGTTTATCTTCTATCTAAATAATAATAATAAATGAAATGATTTGTAAAATGATTTTGTAAAATGGTAAAGAAAATGAAAACGAAAGAGTGAAAAAAGATAAAGATAAGGAAAAAAAGAAAAAAGATTACTTACTTTAAATGGGTTCTGGGATAAAAATTTCTTTATAAACTCCGGAGTTGGAACAGAAGACTCACTGTCCTTCTCATATTTAAGTTCTTCATCTAGTTTAGTGGCCAATTCTTTATCAACTATTTAAATAAATATAAATAAATAAATAAATAAATAGATAGATAGTTAGTTAGATAGATAGATATTTATATTTATGTGCGAGTACATGTTATCGTATT